>CP136890.1:1802500-2045000 GCA_034359265.1 Canna indica | reverse complement strand
TTAAGTAGACCTAAGGCTAAAATTACAACTGAAGACTAAAAATTTCTCAAGTTTGGGTGGTCCAATAGAATTCGAAACGGTGGACTATTTTCTATCTCGAGCCCAATTTACTACCCAATGTACAACTTTGTTTATATTTTAAAAAAGAATTTATAAAATTTCAAATATCATGAATCCGCGCAGGAAAAATCTTGTTCTGGTAATCAACCTGGGTTTACAATCTGATTCCATAATTATATTATTCAAATGATTTGAAGCTGTAAAAACTAAAGCAAATTGGATAGCAAAAGCCTCACAAATAATACTTAGTTAGCTTAGAAATAATTACTAGCAAATATGCAAAAATTAGAATGATTACAAAAAAATACAATCAAATCCACCCTCATGTCAGCAAAAGAATCATCACAGTTTACTTTAATCCAATCACAGATAAGAGTCTCACAAATAATAGTATAGTTAGTTTTGAAATAATTATAAATAGCAAAAAGGCAAAAACTAGAATGAGGCTGCCAAAGAGAAATAGATGGAGACAAAGTATGATTACCCCTTAAGTTCTATAACTGGTATGTATTGCTTTGAAAAAGTAATTATTTAATTTCTTGAACTTTAGAAAGTCGCCGCGTACAACTATTTCCTTGGAGCAGCTGCCGAAGCACTGAACCGATTTAGAGAGCGACTCATGAGCGACTCTCTCCCGAAAACTTCTTCGCCGCTTGCGCCACCCCCTCTCCCCCCCCCCCCCCCCCCCACCCATCCTCCCGATGGATCTCGCTCGTCGATCGCCCCTCCCTCTTCACCAAAAGTGTCTCCTTCTCCCTCTGGTCCATCTCTGAGGCCCCAACTCCCTGCATCATGGGCTCAAATCCTTCGTCAAGGAAACCCTAACTCAACAAATAGGGTTTCGGCTTCTACCTTGGCGAAGATCAAATCCGCGACTTCTGAGCGCATTTCCTTTACTTCTGAACAAGTCTCTTCATGGAGTCGACCATGTGAGTCGAGTCTAATAGGTAAATTTTTGGGTAAACCCCCTTCGCTCGAGTTTCTTCGAAATTGGGCTTCTCGTTTATGGCTTTCGTATGGCTTCCAGTCCGTTCTAGATCTCGATGAGAATTTTTTTGTATTTCGCTTTGATTCTATTGAATCTGCAACCTCTGTCCTTACGGGTGGACCATGGACGTTCTGTAGCGATGTCATTCGCTTAATGCCATGGAAGCCCATGTTCAGACCCTGGGATGAAATTTTTATAACCACTCATGTTTGTATTCGGCTTCAATCTCTCCTATTGGAATTTTGGAATTCATATTCTGTTTTTGCGATAGCCCAATCTTCCGGATGTGTTTTAAAAATGGATGAACGTTCCTTCTCATATGAAAGAGGCCGGTACATCCGGGTTTGTGTAGAAATAAATTTAGTCTTGCCTATTAGGCAAGGAATTTGAGTTTTTGTGGACCAAAATGAATTTTTTCAACCGATAGTATACGAAAATCTTCCTATCGTTTGTTTTCAGTGTGGTGTTGTAGGCCACCGTGATTTAAATTGCCCAATTTTATTAAAGCGTCAAAAATCTAACAGTATTAACTCTTCTTATGATAAAAATGGTTCTTCATTCTCTAAAGATGTTTCCACTCAAAAATCTTTCTCTACTTCAATGTCCGCTTCTGATCAAAATGATCCGACGATTTTACAAAATGCAAATGTTCCTATCTCTTCTCCTAATGACTATGTCCCAGATCCGGCTTGTGGTCCTTGGATCCAAGTCCAGCGACGAAAATTTCACAATCGTAGCCCTCGTAGTGCTTCCTCTTCTTTGGTAACAAAAGAAAGCAGTGCTCGGGCTGAGGAGCATTCTAGTGTTCCGAAAACCCAGGGCGAGAGAAATCAAAATGCCAACATGTCTAAAGGTGGTAAGTCCCAAGCATCCCCCCCCCCCTAATCCCCATCTTCCGAATAAAGGTAACTCTACCCCTTCTCATTTGACAAATATTTCTGCTTCTAGAGGTAATTCTCCTATCAAAAATGTGCATGCTTCTAATAAAGGAAAAGTTGCATTGAAATCTGGTATTTCTTCAGTTATCCCTGAGCAACATAATATGGAATTGGAATGTGACATGAATAATCCTTCGTATACTTTTGATAAAAAAATTTCTTTTGCCCCTCCGGCTATAAAATCTTTTGATGTTCTGGCTCAAGATCTTAGAGATGTTTTTAGTAACCAATTAACCTCTTCTAGTAGTTCCTCATCTCCAGAACTCATAGAAACAAATCCTCAAAAACATCTAAGTTAAATTCCTCTCTTGGAATAAAGACCTCTGCTTCAAATAAATTTAAGAAGCATAGATCTTCCCCTGAGATTGATTTAAATTCTATAGATACATAATTAATTAATGTGGAGGCAGATGACCTTCTTGATAATATTGAGTCTCCTAATCCATTTCACCTTTTAAATGAATGTTTTTAATTGGAATATTAGAGGTGCATGGAGAAGGCAAGCTCGTGAATTTTTATCTATTCAAATTAGATATTCTCAAATAAAAATTATTTCTTTACAAGAAATCCATTTATTTGAACCAAAATTCAAAAAATTAGTTAGATCTTTTGGTAAAAATTGGCAAGCTGTCATTCAACCTAGTAATGGTGCATTTGGGGGAATCCTCATTGCTTGGTGTTCTGATAATGTAAAAGCTCATATCATTTCAATATCTCCTCAAGTTATTCATATTGTTGCTCAATTAAATGAAACTGAACCTTTTCTTTTATCTAGTTTTTATGCAAGTACAAATCCTGCTATTAGATGTTCTCTTTGGCATTCTCTTATGCATCTTGACCTGAATTCTTATCCTTGTCTGCTTATGAGAGATTTTAACTCTATTTTGCATGCTAATGATAAGCTTGGAGGTCAAGCTTTTAAATTTTCTAAATCAGTGGAGGATTTCAATTTATTTGTTGATCATCTTGGTTTAATTGACTTAGGATTTTCTAGAAATAAATTTACCTGGTCAAACAACCGTCAAGGTCTTGCTAGAATTCTTATTAGATTGGATAGAATGTTTGCCAATGCTCCTTAGCTTCATTATTTTGGCAACAATAAAGTAATCCATATGAATATATGCTACTCTTATCATTGCCCCCTATTATGTATCATTCATGTTACTAAACAAAAAAAAAGAGTAATCTTTTTAAATTTCAAAATATTTGGATTGAGTATGCTGAGAGTTTTGATGTGGTAAACAATGCTTGGGTTCCTCCTGTTCATGCTAATGCTTCCTCTGTTTTTAACTCAAAATTAAATAGAACCAGGGGAGCTTTATCCAACTGGAATAAAAACAATTTAGGTAAGTTAGAATCTCTGCTTGATACCACTATTAATGATATCAAGCTTTTAGAATCTCTAGAGAGTCTTCCTCAAGCTCCTTTTGACCTTGATGCTAAACTAAGAAGTTTTATTAATAAGCAAACTGCCCTTCAAAGACAAATATGTCTAAAATGGTGGTCAAAATCTAAATCCAAATGGATCCATGAAGGAGATTTAAATACTGCTTATTATCATCGTATTGTAACCATGCATAGACGTTTAAATCATATCTCCTCTATTTCAAACTCTTTAAATGTTGACATATCTGTGGATTGTGATATCCTGCATGCTTTTGTTGAACATTATCATAATCTATGGAATCATTCTATTATCTCAAGTAATGTTCATGCAATCTGGCCTAACACTGTTCAGTTATGCTCATCCTTAGCTGAAAATTTAATTTTACCTTTTTCTCTTAAAAAAGTTAGAGACACTATAAACTCTTTCAAAAACGGTAAAAGTTCGGACTTTGATAGTTTTACAATAGAATTTTATAAGTACTATTGGAATATCATCCATGAAAAAAAAATTGAAGTCATTCAACATTTTTATAACCATGATAGTTTGCCCCCTTATTGGAATAAGATTTTATTGACTTTTATTCCTAAAGTTAAGTATCCTAAATACATTAAAGATTTTAGACCTATTGCTTTATGTAATTTCTCTTATCGTATTTTTTCAAAACTTCTTGCAAATAGATTAAAAAGTTGTATGCCTCATCTTATCTCATGTGAACAATCTGCTTTTATCGAAGATAGAAATATTTATAATAACATTTTGATTGTTGAGGAAGTTGTGCATTCTTTTTATTGTTCAAAAAGCAATTGCCCTTACATTATCATTAAAATAGATGTTGAAAAAACTTTTGATTCCCTTAATAGAGATACTATTCTTAAAGTTTTAAGTCTCTATAATTTTCCTACAAAATTTATTAGTTGGATTAAAGAATGCATCTCTTCTCCTATCTTTGTTTGTCTTGTTAATTCTCAAGTATCTGAATTTTTTCCTTCCTCAAAAGGTATTAAACAAGGGGACCCCATTTCTCCTTTTTTATATATTTTTGTCTCTCAATTGCTTACAAACATCATAAATAATGTTGTTTCAAATAAAACTTTGACCCCTTTCAAGCTTAAGAATAATACTATTGTTAGCCACTTAATGTTCGCTGATAATATTATTATGTTCTTTAAATCAAACTCTAGAAGCCTTAATACTATCAAATCTATTTTCTCTCATTATGAACTTCTTACTGGCCAGAAGATAAACTGGAATAAATCCGATTTTTTTTTTCCTAGACATACCCCCTTAAATTCTAAGCTTAGAATTTCCAATATTCTATGTATGAAAATAGGAAAATTCCCTTTCAAATATCTTGGGGTTATGGTATCTCCTAGAAGACCTCCTCCTAGGACCCAAGACTATATTTTTACTCAAATTGATGCTAAATTAAGTAATTAGAAAGCTTCCATTCTCTCTCAAGCTGGTCGGCTAGTGCTTATCCAATTTGTTTTGAATTCTATTCCAACTCATTCTATATATGTTACTTGACTTTCTCAAGATTTATGTGATAAAATAGACTCTAAAATGAAACACTTCCTTTGGAGTCAACATGCTGATAAGAAGAATATTCATTTGGTTAGTTGGTCTAATGTTACTTTTCCTAATTAAATCCATGGGTGATCTAGGATTACAAGATATTAGATCTAAAAATATAGCTCTCCAAGCCAAGTGAATTCAATCTTATTTAAACAACTCTAAGTCTCTTTGGGTTAAAATAGTTCAAGCTAAATATCCAAAGCTTTATTATCCAAATCCAAACCCTCCAAAACAATTTTCCTGGGCTCGAAAATTATTCATGCATGCTTTCTTCTCCCTTCATCTTGGTTTTCAGCATGTTATTGGCAATGGTGCAAATACTTCTTTCCTTTGCAATCAATGGGTGCTTGATTTGCCTTTGGCTCTAAAATCAACTTACCTCAACATTAATCTAATTGATCAAATTGTTAACGTGAATCACCTGTTACATAATAATGCATGATATGATTTTATTGGATTAACAATGTGTAATTCTGATCTTTGGGGGGCCATTACAAGCATTGAAATTTTGGATCATCTCGATGATGATTTTGTAGCCTAGAAAGCTGAGAATAATGGTTTGGCAACTGCATCCTCTGCGTATCTATTTCTGAAAACTTTGAACCAAAGTTCTATTAGTTTAGATCATTCTTGGGGGCAGATATGGAAACTAAATACATCTCCAGAAGTGAAGCTTTTTCTTTGGAAGGTTTTTCATGGTCGACTTTTAACTCGCAGTCGGCTTTACTCTTTGAAAATTATCTCTGATCAAAGTTGTATTTTCTGTAACAGTGAAGTTGAATCGGCTTTTCATTTATTTTCTTCATGTGTTTTTGCTTCTTCTCTTTGATCGGCTCTCAGTAATGCCTTTGATATTGATCTAACTAATAGCTTAAATTGGCATTTTGGTAGCAGTGTTTTGCTAAGTCTAAATAATTCTTTGAGTAAAGACTCTAAAGCTATTGTTGCTAATGCTTTATGGTTCATATGATTTTTCCGAAATAGTATTCTGCATGGTGAAGGACGGTCATCCATTAATAATGTTGTTTTGCGTATTATTGCCTACTCTTAGAATTATATTAATGCTCATATTCCTGAGGGCAATGATATTGAAAGAACCAATGTTTGGTTTTGGTCTCCTCCTCCCGAACACTGGACAAAAATAAATTGTGATGGAGCATTTGCTAACTCAGATGGTGCGGCTGGAATTATAGTCTGTAATTACAAAAGGGAATGTTCTTATACTTCATCCATTTATTTTTCCTCTTCATCTAGCTTATATTCGGAATTGCTTGCTATTTATCATTCTCTTTTGTTGGTTTCTTTCAGGAATATGACTCGAGTTATAGTTGAATCTGATTGCAAGAATATGATGAAGATGATTAACAAGAAGACTAATATTCCTTGATTTCATAAAGTGTTGTTTAGAAAAATATGTAATATCTTACGTTCTCTTCATGATGTAAATATTTTCTATGTAAACAGGGATGCTAATCAAGTTGCCTATTGGGAAGTAAATTTTGCTCGTATGCTTAAGGAGTCCACTATTTGGACTTTTATTCCCCCCTCCCCTCGAGTTTGATGTAATTTTAAGCAACGATACTTTAGCATCCCTGTCTGTCTGATTAGTTAATGGTATTTTCTGGGAAAGAAAAAAGATTTATTGAATTTTAAGCATTTAACCTTCCTATGGCATTTAATTCGGACTTTTAAGAAAATTAGACAAATTATCCGACACGACTCATCTTGAAATGTTATAGTAGCAAAATTGAAATGTACGTGCAATGATGGCAACCCCGATATTTGTCCCCAAAAATTGGAAAACTAATTTCCAAAGAACGCGTGCCATGTGAACGCTTTTTTTCTAAGAAAACACAGCAAATAAATAGACTCGCCATCCAACTGAATTAATTTTTTTCTTTTGAGGATTTTTTTAAGGGAAAAAAAAAAAGTAGACTAAAATGGTATGTTTTTATCTTTTTTCTGCTTGAATATTTCTACTTATTATATCTTTAAGTCTCGTCTGTTTTCCTAGAGAAAATACGAGCAATATGGGGCATTTAAGTTTAACTCCCAACTGCTTCCAACTTTGACTATGTGGCCTTCTTCGTTAGTGATCTCGGTCAAGCTTCTCTCACTGCGTGCCGACTGCCGACCAGGCGACCACAAAAGCAATCTTACTTCCCTAATTAATTCCCGTCACCTGTTTTACTTCCCTTATTAATTACTTGTCCCATCTTTATTCCGGCCCCTTTCGCCTTCCTATCTCGCCTTCGATCCCTCTCTCCTCTAAAAGCTCGAGTAAACAACAAACGGACAAGAGAGGGAGCCATGGCTTGGAGCAAAGTGGTGATAGCTTTCCTGGCTCTGCAATCCATCGTCACTCTGTTGTCGATGCACAGTGCAGCAGGCGATCTGCTCTCCCCTATCCTTCAACCTATCTTTGGTAAGCAAATACTTTTTCTTCTTCCCTCTGTCCTGATTCAGAAGATCTTTTAATAATTCTATTGTCTCTTGTGCGTTTAATTTTATGAGCAGATAACGTGTGCAACCACAGCGTGGAGTGTGGGAAGGGAAGCTGCCAAGAGACATCCGACAGCCTCTTTGGGTTCGTTTGCAACTGCGATAAGGGATGGACTCAGTTCCATGTTGGAGACAACTTTAGGTTCCTGCCCTGTATCATCCCCAAATGTAACTCTTCGTCTTCTTCTCCCTCTCTCTCTCTCTCTCTCTGCGTATTTACTATTCATACTAGATATCAATTTAAATATGATAAAATAATTTTCTAGGTGACATCAATTACTCGTGCTCCAATGATACTACCACTCGGGCAACAGCCCCCTTGCCAAACCACCCCAATTTCTCTCTATCGGATCGTAAGTTTGTGACCATGGTGATCATCTCTGATTACGGTGTAATGTTTAGCGTAGGTGCTCTAATTGTAATTCTCCAACAGCGTGCCTGCTTTCCTACTGTGGAGGAGGGACTTGTGTGAAGACCTCAACTTTTGGGCATCGTTGCGATTGCCAGGAGGGCTTCAGCAATCTTCTCAACCAGACCAGTCTCCCTTGCTACAGAGACTGTAAGAATTTTTTGCAGTTGCTGAATGATTTTTGTCATCATCATCATCATCATCATCAAGAGTTTGAACATGGTTTCAGGTTCGCTCGGGGCTGATTGTGCAAACCTCGGTATCTCACTTCCCAATTCTCCACCTTCACCCCCAAGTCTACCCGACAGTGGCGGTAGTTCATCCAGTGGAGGATGTAAGGATCGAACTCCAAATTTGCGTCAAGATTTATATTTACAAAGCATAGTCCTCGAATGATTATAAAACTAGTAATTCAATTGATCATTCTTGTGTTGCTTTAATTTGACAGGTAGATTTTCTGCCAATAGCTTGCGATGGATATTGTTAACTTTGGCGATGGCTGTTGTCGGGGCTGCTCCGTAGATCAGAGTATCTTAGGATGTCGTCTGATTTATTGTAGTTGATCATTTTACCACTTTTCGTATACTGATAGTAATTTATCCATTAAATAAATATCAACACTTGATTTTTCTGGTGTTGTATTATTTTAGATTCGTATACCTCTAATTGAATACAATCTCCTCTGAAGGTATTCAATTAGAGGTATACGAATCTCCTATTCAATCTCCTCTTATGCAATTAAAATTCATATTATTATGCTATGCTGTTCAAATTTATTATTTAATTTGGAGTCTGAAACCGAAACAAATAATGTAATTGAATTTTACTTTCCACAATTTAGTAGATTCATGTGTTTGTAATTCATAATTTCAATTCAGAATAAATCAAAAGATGAATTGAAATTAGATCCATAAGAAATCCTAGAAGAATACGTTATTAGATCTATTCAACGCCTGGCGTGTGGTGTATTCCTTTGTTTCGCTCCCAAATAAGCTGTGAAGAATGAGTAAATAAGTGCTAACACATTTTCATGAATTCCCGACCCATTTGAAATAATACTTTACTTTCAAGAGCTCAAGGCAGAATTATATTATACTGAATCAAAGTATCAACAAAATGAGATTCTCATTGACAAACTGTTTCTTTTATCAATGCCAAGTAAATAGGTATATATAATATAAGCTTAACAACCAGTTAAGGCTTGGCATTTGGTAAGGAAGTTGCTGGACGGTTTATCAATGGCAGCTTGAGAAAGTTAGCAAGGACATGAATAGGTTAATCATATCCATGTATAAGGAGATTGCGGCATATAAGTACTCATTATAAGCATGGCGCTTAATCAATTTGTCCGTGTCGAAGATGATGAAGCCGGAGAAAACAATTGAGGCTACACATGCATAGATTGTAGAGGCCACACTTGATAGCGGAAGAAAGATCTGCAGTGGTTTGTAAAATATCTTGGTTTCAGACTAAACAAACTCTGTGAGATGCAGAGTCATTAATATCAATTTAAAAGCAGTTTAAATACCTGCATGATACAATAAACCAGAAGCACCAGAAGGCATGCAAACAGAAACGGGAAAAGGAAGGCGAAGTCACGGCCTCTCCGAGCTGCCCAGAATGTGTAGAGGGTAAGACCAATTACGACAGCAGCAGCTAGAATTACAGCTTGGAGGACAACTCTTCCTGTTAGCAGTTGAAATAAAGTGCACTATAACATAAACCCCTGGTGTTATTTTAAACTGAATAGAAAACGTAGTTAATCATTTGAGAACATTTTCAATAGCAATTGAACATATTAGATTCTGGTTGATTAGAACAGACAATTATACAAAGAACTTGTAATTACTGTACTCAAACATTCTCATTTTGAAAAGGAATCACTAAAGAAATAGCAGTATCCAAAGCATATTTACTTTCATTTATAAGTTCCATAATTTTCTCCTGTAGGCTTCCCATATTACGTTATCCTCAAGTGTATACCATCTTAAACTTGAAAACTTCAGTTCCTAACCTCTGTTTTGTTTCAAACAAGATTCATGATATTCAGGGAAAAACATGAATCCTACTATTGTACTGTCTGCTTTGTTTTATTTCTCCCTTCAGTCAACAACAGCATCAGTTTGTTATTTGTACTCACATTGTTTCTGTCAATCTTCAAATCTAAGTTGTGTTAGTAGTCCATTCTATGCTTCATGACAATGTCAAACAATAGAAATTTCAGAAGCCAGCATACGTTAGTCATCACTGTATAGAATAAACAGTGCATTAAACAGTTGTTACAGTTCATTCTTTCATATCATCATATGATATCTAGTTCTTTAAAGAACTACTTTCTTCTAACTCGAATATAAAGAAAATCAACAGAAATTATGACTTAAACCAACATCAAAAGTTGGTACATCAATATATTGGATGTAAGTATGTAACTATATATATATATATATATATATTGGATATAATTCCCAAGGCCAATTAGATAATTAGTCCTTCGTCAGTCGTGCATTTAAAACTGAAAAAAATGGCACTCGATCAATTAGTCATCATCATTATCAACTAAGAACACTGTCATCTTAGTAAGTCCATGCAAATCTTGGTGTCCACAAAAGAATCAGTTGGCACTTTTTTACTTGGTTACAAAACTGACTAGTTTCATTTGGGCTTGATGATAGCAGAGAAAACTTCATTAACTATAATGGACAATTTCATAGATACTACAAAATCTGTCTAAACTATTGCACACAATGAGAAAGTCCACAAATTATTCCATGTGAAAGGAACAGAGCATTCAAACACAGTTGATGATGAAGTAATTTTCTTCATGAAACTGGAGGGCCAAAAGACCACCAGGAAATCAATAAGATAAAAGAATATTTGAAAAAGTACAAAACGTATAAGACAAAGAGAAATATATATATTATTAAAAAGAGGCGACCAAAATGTTCAGCATGGACAATGAAGTAATTTTCATTCATCAAGCTAATGATAGACATATCTCAAGGTGCTACAATCGGCTCAATCGGATATTTGATCCGTCAAGTCTTATTAATCAACACAATATCTAATATACTCTCTATGTGGTACTAAACCGGGTACTACACAAAGGCCTATAAATTTCATTGTTAGTTCTACCAATTATACATCTATAAACTGAATGATGGGAAACTGGATATGACTTATACAGTTGCATCTAGAAATCAATATCCCCGAGCAAAGTTAAAACTTCTATTGGCCTTCAAGGACACATTAAACACCAAGTGAGTCATCTGTGTTTTATGCCCAAATAATGTAGAATAAACACTACGCCTATTCTGCAAAGGTATTGCTAAACATTGTTGGCTTCTTTTAATTAACTGTTTCCAACCTTGCAATATTGGCAACTCATATTACGAACTGCTGAAGAGCATTCTGCCAAAACATAGAATATGTAGGGTGTCTTCTGATACAAGTGTGGAGCTGGATCTTGTAGATGGAGCATAATAACAGATTTTTCAGAACTGAAAACAAGATGTTTCACGTTATGTTGCATACCGGAAGATCAGAGCCCCCTCCAGATCAACACTGCGTGTCTTTCATGCTATTATGGACTTTCTCCACTGTAATTTTCTTTCCTATCATTCTTAATCGTTAGACCTTCTACCTGTATTTCCCTAGGATATTGTACAGTTCAAACCTTTTCAAATGAACTAGAAAGGGGCTTTGCTCGATTTCTCAACAAAAATCAAAAAACAATTCAACACAAAACAAAACTTCAAGGCCTGTGTAGTGTGTAGAATGCTAAATGACACCATGATCATTCTTTGTATAAGGCTTTTCTAACGTAACAGAAAAACAAAGCTTTTCCGTTTCTGTAGAAAACAAAATATGATCAAGAAAGGGATTTAGCATCAGATGATAAAGCAAGAGGTAAATTTTAGCTAGTTCTCTTACCGCTCACAGTCACGCAAGCCACTCCAATGGACAAGCTGACGCAAAGAGTGTAGATCGCTAGGAGAACCAGGTTGATCGGGTGGCGCTCTCGGTAACGCAACATGGGCCACAACGCTATCCCCATGCCCACAAATCATCCACAAGAGAACACCAACCAAAAAAGTCGCGCCTTTAGCTTAATACCAACAAAACAAAAGGGAAAGGCGAAAACAAACGTCGCCATCAAACAATCGCAGCTAATTACCGAGGAGCGGCAACAACAACAAGGCGAAGAAGACGCCCCACGACGCCGAAGTGTTGGAGAGGAGGAACTTGGGGATGGGACGGACGAAGGAGATGATGGAGGCGACGCCGGCCGTGAAGGTGAACTGGACGGCGATGATCGCATATACCTTGCGGATGAACATCCATCGAAGCCTGGGGTCTTCCGTCATCTTCGGGTACAGGGGAGCGGCGGCGGCTGCTGCCGGAGCCATCCCGGTCTCGACATCGCCCGCTGCTTTTGACGGAATCTCCATATCCTGGACCTTTGACATCTCGCAGCGGAAGTAGAGATGGTATGACTAGGAAGTGGGGTTTAGAGTGATGGGTATTTATAGAAAGAGAAGGTAAAAGCAACGGAGGAGAAATGGAGGTGGTGGTTTCCAAGAATGGAGAGTTTATTGGGGTCAAGGATTGCCGTAAGAACAAAGAAGAGGAAGAGTGGTTGATCGATGAGAGAGAAAGAGGAAATGCAGAATCGATATGGAAAGGACGGCCGACGATGACACGCGGTATTTTGCTTCGTCCTCGCTTTATTTACGGAGTCGAGTTGTAGTGGAGACGGAGCTCATCTTCCTCCCCTCTACTTTCTCTTCTTAAATTCCATTTTTGTCATCAATTTTTCTCATATACAATTAAAGAAATATTAATATATTAACCGCTGGGAATTTTTATATCATAAAGTACCAGAATTCGAGAATAATAGATTTGAGAACTAGTGTTCCAGGAAGATCTTGACCGTGCGAACGCAACTCATGAAAGATCCTGGCCTTCCGAGTGGAGATCACAATGTAATGTTGACAGATAGCACTGAGATTAAGGGTGTCGAATGCGTGATCCATCTACTCTGTCTAGTGCAGGTTGAGTCGGATCAAATTACTTTAATTCGACATCCGCATAATTATTTATATTCAGGCTGACTCTTGTAATTTTATCTTTTATCATTTTGATCCTCATAATTGGCTCTAATTTCAATTTAATCCATATTGTTTACAAATTTATTTCAATTTCTGTTACAAATTACAATATAATTAGTTGTTTTCGCTATAAGTCATTATATAGCTCCGGCAACAATTGAAGGCTTCCTTTTCTCCACAAGCTACACTTACCTAAGTTACCAATTTAGAAAATGTCTATTCGGATGCACGTTCAGGAAATGTTAGGTTTGAGTTCACTTGTGAAGATGCCTATTACGTGAACAAATAGAATATGTTTTGAGTCAAAAAGGATCGAGCAAACATTTTTTTTCTCACATCTATTGTACCTTTTCAATAATTATGATTTTTCCTAAATGTTCAAGAATGCCAGTAATTATTTTATCTTTGAACTGTAGGAAGGATTAACGCAGTGGATTTCGATGTGGCCTCATTTATTTTCATAAAATGATTAGGCAGTAGATTCAGTTTAACATAAGTAACTAATATATTATGCTGAATCAGATCTCTTTTTTAGTTTTAGTGCTGCGAATGCTCAATAAATTTTAGCTGGGAATGGCGTACAAGCATTCGTTCTCAAGCCAATCACATCATCCTGTGAACATCACAGCGAAATCAAGCCTCCTATTGAGCATTACGAGTACAAGCGAAATAGTCTACATTTCCGAAACGACCATCTACAGATGCAATACCGCAATGCAAATGTTTTTTACAAGATTGGCATCAGTCTCTCTCAACTCTCTGATGCCCTAAACAGGGTGAGTAAAGAGAGGAATAGGTTGATGATGTCAAGATAGAGGGCCACTGCAGCCCAGATGTATTCATCGTAGGAGTAGCGTTTAATTAGGTTATCGGTATCGTAGATTATGTATCCACAGAAGATGATTGCAGCCAATGCTCCATAGATCATAGTGGAGATTTTTCCCAAGTGAAAGAAGACCTGGAGAAAGACACACCACATAGTAACAAGATTTAGCTAGCGCTCAACAGAGTGTTATCTTGCCTAGTTTACAAGTATTTGCTTGGTGAACTCATACCTGGATGAGAGCAAAAAGCATCAGTATCATGATTGCGGCGAACAGGAAAGGGCCAAGGAAGCTGAAATCGTGGCCCCTGGAAGCAGCCCAAAAGGTGTAAAGTGTGAGGCTCACTACGACGACTGCCGTGAGGATGGCTGATTCAAGAATTACCTTCCCTGCTCGGAAATTCGAAAACCATCTACAATTAGATCCTTAGATCCTTTCTTTGTGGTGAAATCAGTAGCACATTCTAATGATTTATGTTTATCCAATTAAGAAGAAGAATGAGATAGTGCGAGTAGTAATACCGCTGGTGAAGGCACATGTTAATCCAACAGCGAAGCTGATGGAGACCGTGAAAATGCCGAGCAGAATATAATTCCAAGGGTGGTGTTGGTAGTAGTAGTAGAGCGGACATAGCACTGCCATAAATTCGAAGCTTATCCATCAATTCCGAGAAAATCATTACATATTTCAGCTAAATATTTGTCACTCTCAAAATCATACACTAAAAATTAGGTTTCGGAGGAGAATGATGCGCGTACCGATGAAGGGTAGGATGATGAGGAAGATGTAGAGGCCGAGGCCGGCGCCGGACGAGACGAAGAAGAGGGAGACAGAGGGGACGGAGACGACGACGGCGGCCACGGCGACGGTGAGGAGCATCTGGATGGCGAGGATGGAATAGATTTTGCGGATGAAGGCCCATCGCAGCTCCGGCGGCTCCAGCATCATGGGGTACAGCGGCGTCCTCCCCGACGCCGCCGCCTCCACGTCTCCACCCTTCCAGTACCCCGGCTGCGACCACATCTTGCAATCCTGCGAACAAAAGACTCCAATAGCTTCAACCGAGAGATCAAGTCGGCTCTTCTTCCCTTTCTCGTTTCGGAAGATGATGCACGGCACGCAAGCGGTCCTTCCTCGGCTACAAGATTAAAAAGAGCGGGATCCGGTGCGGACGAGAGAAGCGAAGAATGTTCTCGATCGCACGCGGCCATTTACTGGAGTCGGTTATTAAGTTTCCAGCGGCACCGAGAGCCTTCCGGATTTGCTGGCGAAATCGCTACAGCGAACAGCTTTTGTAGGTGGATCGATGGGGTATATTCTTGCGTTGGCGTGCCGCTCTCGAGAGTCGAGTCTTCTCGGCGCGGTATTGTTATGGGATTGGTGGAGCATCTCATTCCTACAGAGAAGCAATGTGAAAGAGTGGAATTTGGACTAAAAGTTGATAATTTAATTAGCAACAAAGCAGACAAGAAAGTATTGCTTAAGAGGCCAAGACCTAAAACAGAGCCCAACCCAACCAAGTGACTCTGGAGTCTGGCCTAGGGTTGTGATGAAATGAAATGAAATGAAATAAATAGAGAAATGAGCGGTTCCCAAGGCTAATAATAATGTCACGACATCAATCGTAGATTTTATGATCTTCCTTGGAGAATTAAATTACCCATGTTTGTCTAATAATATAAGGATTGGGAGCACAGTGGAATGGGGGGAAGGGATGGGATGCTGCTCCCTGCTTGCACTCCCAACTACGAGTCTGCTCAGCCTTATCACATCAAATCAATCACTTTTTTATACTCCACCAATCTCCAGAACTACAATCTCAAGTGTTAAGTTATGCTCCAAGACGCCAGGTCAGATATTTCCAGTTAA
The DNA here is from genome assembly GCA_034359265.1 of Canna indica. Lineage (NCBI taxonomy): Eukaryota > Viridiplantae > Streptophyta > Magnoliopsida > Zingiberales > Cannaceae > Canna > Canna indica. Next base: position 2,029,340 of record CP136890.1, on the reverse strand, counting down.
TACGCTTGCCTTCCCAAGCTTGAATGAAGTCACAATGATAGGAAATTAACTGTACACAATTATAAGATTGGTCCATTTCCCATTAACATTAATTGTTTAAAGCAGAATAATTTCTCACATTCGGATTTTAGGGAGTAGAAATTTTTAAAATTAGATTTAAATATTAAAAAAATTTAAAATAGAAATTGAATAGATCATATATCTATTTTATCCCTGACCAATTAGAAATTTTGATCAAAAATTTTAAAAAAAAATTAGAAAATAAGTATCTGATTCATTCAATTTTGATTTTGAGGATTTTCAAATTTCAAATTCTATTTTAGGAATTTTTTCATCCCAAAATTCTGATTTAGGAAATTGCTGAAACAAAATTAGATATAATTAGACTACTAAATATGTAGATAAAATAGTCAAAGTGGATATATATATATATATATAAATAAGTCCCCTGTACGACTACAAATCCCAAGCTGCACCAGATAGTTGTGTTAAGCACGGCAAACTTAACTGCCATAGAAAGACGATTGCTATTTTTGGATTCAAAAACGCACTCCAAATCACGAGAAAAATGTTGTTAAAATTCGTAAGGCAGCATCAAACTCTGACAACCGGCTTGACTGCCCAATTTGAACCGCAATCCGATCCATATATAATGTATGTGATTTCATCCTCGAAATCTCTCAGTAAAATGTGATCCATATATCAATTGTCAATACAGCTAATCATTTTTCTTCAATATTCCAATTACCCGCCAGTTATTAACTACTCATTTCTCTGTACTATTTGCCTTAATTCAAGTCCAAATAGTTGAAATGAAATATCAGATTGAAAGCAAGCGTACTTTCTGCTAGTTGCAAATGTCACTTGGATTTTCATCCTCAATTATGTTGCTATATCTCAAATTATTTCAACATTTTTCAATAAAAAATCACTATTAGATAGTCTTAGTGAAAAAATGTTATAAACAGAAAATGGAAAAGCTGGAAAAAATTCAGGACAAAAGATCAAAAAAGAACATGAAAAGCTGAAAAAACTCAGTTTTTTTGTTGAAAAACCTCAGTCTCCTCTATTTAATTTGCTTGCCCTACACAAAAAGTAAAAAATAAAAAAAAATGCACGAACAAAAACTTGTCCTGAGTAAAGCCGGCAATTTCAATTTTCAATGAGAAAAAACACAGTACAAGTGTTTTGTTCATGAGAGAATGAAAGTTCATAAGCACTGTGCAGAGAATTTTGAAAAGACAGCATCAATGAACAGTATTCAGACTCGGTGACCTACCTGCCGAAGAAATACTCAAATTTGGGGCGAATAATAATTCAGGAGAGAGTAACAATTCAACAAGATAGCAAATTCATATTGCATAAAAATCTTAGAATTTTTGTACAAATGCTACAAGCAACTCGACAATGGAACTCAGCGGCTTCTGCCCTTGCCACTCTCTGTTTCCTTCTTCCTCGCTAAAAATACTGTCTTTTTTACTCTCCATCTTCCTCATCTCTCAGGGCATGAAGAGCTTGTTGCCGCATTTGCATCGCCAGGCCTCCGGGTAGTACTCGAGCGGAACGCTCCGGCCCGGTTGGATCGCCACGTGCACGGGCAGGCAGGGGAAGCATCGGCCGCACCGGTCGTGGCAGGACGGCGGCCACGAGCCAGGGCCGAGGAGCCGCCTCCGAGCCACCAGAACTCGCACCCGGTTCTTTCTTTCCGCCGCCGGCCTCGGCCCTGCGTCCGATACTTCCTCGGCGATTACTGCCAACGCACTCCCTATTTGATCAACAATTAAAGGGATCGAAGTGGTTAGTAGCGAAATGGTGAGCGTAAAAGCTGCGATTTAAATGGTTTTCTGATTACATCGTACTCCGTGAGGGAAAGAAATTTGGGATAAAATTTTGTTTTTTTTTTAATCTTTTCACGGAGCATTAATGGCCTGTGGAGAAGAGATAGAACGAATAAAAACGATGGAGAGGAGCAGCGACCATTTCCCCCCTTTTGGCAGGTAATAACGAAGAGGGAAAAAAGGAGTCAAAACCATGGACCACAAGAAGATCAGAAGAACAAGTCACCAAAGGCGGCCAAAAGCCAAGCGGATTCGGCGAAAAAGAAGAGATCTTGAGTACGAAAACGCATGCAAGGTGGGATCTTGAAGCCGAATAACTCAGCAGATATGCGCAGAGGAAGAAGAAAGAAAAATATAGAAACGGAGAAGCATTCGCTCACCGAGAGCAGCGGCGACGAAGAACAAAGCCAAGGCAGCGGAGAGTCGGCGGCGTCGATGGCGCAGGGCGCCCATTGCCGAGCTCGGCGGCGGCTCAGCTGATCGCGGAACCAGTAGCAGAGAGGTGTAGGTGAGAGAAGAGGCGTCGAGTGCCAAGGGGGGAAGCGGAGGAGATGGGGGGCTCTTCTCCTATGTGGAAGAAGAGCTGCGGTGAGCCATGGCCAGAGAGAGAAGGAGATTTCTATACTGTGCTGCCTCTTTGGTGTTTTGCATGGTGTTTACTTTGGGACTAATTTGATGTCATATGTGCTCAAAATAAAAATGCAACGTGTGCTGATGGAATTGAGAGGATTTCATCCAAATAGGCAAGAGGATTTTGTTCACAAAAAATTATCACAAAGTGGGACCAGAGTTGATAACAGAGGGCTAGCTGGGACTAGGAAGAAATAGGCCCCAATAAGGAAGATTCAAATCATGTCCGTCCTCTGACTCCAGATCATGGGAAATAAAATATAAGCATACTAAAATCATGTATTATCGGGCCGATTAATTATTTCTAATCATAGGTAAAAAAATGGGCACATTGTACTGAAACTATCTTATCTCCAAACTCTCTTGATTGGACATGACCAGGTGTTATAATTGTTTTGTAAATATTATGTTGATTGGAGCAAGATGAGCAAATGAATGACTCGCAACACGCAACAAGTAAAAAAATTTCTTCCATCCAAAACAGTAACCTGTCTATATATAGCTAGGCGAGGCCAAAGTCTTGAGGATGTTCACGTTCCTGCGCAATATCTCATTTCATACTTGATATACGTGTGTAGTAAATCAAGCGAGCTGAGTTGCAGCTCGTGTCAATGTATTTTTGTGGCTGGTTCGGTCCGAGTGATTTCAGAGTGGCTTAATTAATGGTGGGCAGAGACAGTGTGGAGGGGAAGAAGGCTGAAGGCAGAGGGGGGTCCTTAATGGAACTGACTCATGAGAAGGAAAAAGGAGGGAAGAGAGATGTTGCTTTGACTCGTGTGAACGATTGCACGTGGACTGGCTGTCTCGTACGACCTCAACATGTCAGGTGACTCATATGGGGAAAAGAGTGAGAGAGAGCATGTGAAAGAGAGAGAGCGAGAGAAGGAGACGGGTAAGTAATATATGTATACATTAAAAGAATTATTTATTGATGGCCTGCGGATGGAGAAGAAAGAGAGAGCGAGCGATGCAGAAGAAAGGGAAAGAGGAGCAGGCAAAAGACGAATCAATCCACGGGTGCGCGCGACGGCGACGGCGACGACGACGACGCTTTCATAAATGACGTGGGCCCCGCGCCGGTTGGTTCACCTGCTCCCGGCCCCACCGAGCTGCTACGTACCTGGCCCCACTCGGTGTAGAACTCGCTCTCGCTCACTGCATCTTTTGTGTGGGGTGATCAAATGCAATCAATTTGCCTGCTGCATGCATTATTAAGTTACGCGATTCCTGTAACCTTGACGTACGATCGAGAGGAAATTAATTAAGTTGATCGATCCTACACGACGATGCTAGCTGGTGCATGGATTCTTCGGGGGCATGCATATTGTTGAAAGACAATACAGAAGCAGAACAAGCAGATAGCTAGCTAGAAGACCAACTCCACAGTGAGAAGGAACCAAAATGGCCTACCTGATCACCAGATATGGCCTAAGGATTGTACACAACCTACCAAAGTCATAACTTGCAGCCTTATCTCGCAAGTATATATGCACATTCATTCTTTCCTACATATATCTACAGTGACATGTTCCTCTAGCTGCTACTACTGAAATCCATAGGCTTCAGCCTTCTTCACCCACCCTTTTCTTCTGCCATTTTTGATGGTCTTACACTCAACTTCCTCAGACTTTGTTCACATCACTCACATCAACTATACAAATACATATGTAGTACGCAGTACATATATACTTATATTGAAAATTAAAGATCGAGGCCGGAGAGGTTTAATTGCATTAATGGAATAATTAGTTTAGTTGACTCACTCACCCCAGGGCGCGGCGGGAATCCTGCATGCAGAGTAGAGACTGCAGTAAGAACTTGTTGGTGGGGAAGAAGAAGAACATATATAGGATTGAGCTAGTTGTTGCTCCTTCTCACCCAAGCCAGAATTGCAAGCACTATAAAGCAGCTCCGGTTACTAAGCTTCAAGGGGTAAGAAGTAAGAACGAATGAATGGAGCAGAGAAACGGGCCAAAGGAGCTGGATCAGTGTAGTCATTTCATTCGTCCTTGTCTTTCCCACATTTTGTCCGCACCTGAACCCTTTCTCTCCTCAATCTTCATCTTTATTTATTGTGGGTTGCTCTTACATCTGCTTTTCGTACTTCATATGATGTTGCAGAAGAACACTATCATGCATGAGAGGACAATATGTTTATGAATTTCATATCATGTTGATAGACATATATATCTCTCGAGTTAATTTTCATAAGTCAACTTTGATTCAGATACAATTTGGGCCGTCCATATGATGGGGAAAAACAATTCTGACGTACTGGCCTTCCATGATCAGCCACTTGAGGTCCAACCCATTAATTTCCAGATTCGATATATGTCGAATAATAACATTATTTGCATGCAATTTTGTGGGAAGTAATCCAAAATGGCAATTAAGGAATGATTTTGACTTTTGAGGGGAGAGGAAAAGCATTTGCGACAATGAGAGGTGGCGTTGCAATGCATGTGTGGCTGGATTCTCGTGATCGCTGCTGCCATGTCCCATCTAGTGATTACACCGCCGGTAGCTGCGGTGTAGGTGTAGCCGGTAGCCATGCGGTGTCATTAGTTTTTCATAATGGAATGATTTTATTATCTAAAATGAAGAACATTTATCGCCAAAGGATCAGTTCAATGATGCCACTCACCTATAAATAGCTCAAGATTTCTGCATGAATCTCCTCTATTTGAATATTGAACATCCTAATCACGAATAGGAATGAAACGATAATAGCTCCTATATAAACTATCGGGAAAATCATAGCAGAGAAGTCGAGCCAGTGTCGTGAAAGAACGGGAGGCTCATAAATGGTTGCGGTCAGAGAAAATTATACTTTTGATCCTCATAGTTTTTTCAATTTTGATTTTGATCCCTATAATTTCAAAATTTTAATTTTAGTCCCTACATTTTATTTTCGTTTAGAATTTGGTCTCTACCGTTAAATAAGATTTAAACGGTGCTGACGTGGATAACATGTGCTGATTGGACAATGCTGACGTGGAGCCTGCAGGGACCAACTTCATAAACTATAGAGACTAAAATCAAAATTTTATAAACTATGAGGACTAAAATTAAAATTTTGTAAATTATATGGACTAAAATCAAATTTTAAGTAATTATTTTTCCTGATAAATATAAAAAATTATATGATATTACCTGGCCCAGCTCAGCCAGGCCCGAAAAAATTCATGCTCGACTCCGGCCCAATACGAAAAAATTCATGCCCGACCCGATCCGGCCCAAAAATATTCGTGCCCAACCCGGCCCGACTCGAAAAAATGCGCGCCCAACCAGCATGCCCGACCCGACCCGACCCGAAAAAATTCGTGCCCAACCCGACCCAAAAAAATACGTGCCCGACCCGGCCCGAAAAAATTAGTGCCCGACCCGACCCGAAAAAAAAAATTTCGGGCCGGGTCGGGCACTAATTTTTTCGGGTCAGGCTGAGCCGGGCCAGGTAATATCATATAATTTTTTATATTTATTAGAAAAAATAATTACTTAAATTTTAATTTTAGTCTCTGTAATTCACCAAATTTTAATTTTAGTCACTATAATTTATCAAGTTGGTCTATGCAGGCTCCACGTCAATATTGTCCAGTCAGTACATGTTATTCACGTCAACACTGTTTAAATATTATTTAACGATAGAGATCAAATCCTAAACGGAAGTAAAGTGTGGAAACTAAAACCAATATTTAGAAATTATAGGATCCAAAAGTATAATTTTTTCTAAAAATTATCATTAGTTTTCCATCATGGTAATTATAATAAAAGTAGCGATATTTTTACTTATCATGTGACACTACTTATGATTTGTGAATGGAATGAACTTGTCTGCATCACGAGCAAGTGATCCCCCAACTTTATGCATCGCCTTGCCCGCTTGGAAATCCAATTTTATGAAACATATATACTATATGAAAAAGATTTAAAAACTGGGTGGGACTAACTCTTTGGATCCAATCAGACCAGGGCCGAAAGCATCCGAACACATAAATCAGACTTAGATCGAGCGAATTACAATTTAGCCTATGAGCTCCACCCGATCAAACAAGAATATCAACATGCATCTTTCATTAATTACTAGGAATTCGACAATAATGAGTTTGTTATCTTCGAAATAAATTTTGACTCGTTCATGGCATATTCCCGCGGGAATATAGGAGACACCATCGCCTAACACCCTAACATGTCTCATAAAAAAGACACGACACACATCAGGTATATTTTTTATTTTAATTTCATACTCATTATCTGATATCCTCTCTCACTTGAGCGTTGGAGTATCTTTGCATGTCACCACTAGAGTCGCGCTAGAGCAAAAAAACGCAAAGGCTTGCAGCATTGCGACTTCAGACGATAACATAAACTAATATGAGATTGACAATGTTGCAAGTAGATACAGAAAAATATTTGTTTTTGATGCATTGATAATAATTTATATTACATCAAGTAGAAAAATTAATTTGAATGCATAATTGATATTACAAAAATAATTTTTATCAATAAGATGTATTATATAATTAATATGGATGATTAATAAAAATTATTATTTTTGTGATTTGGGTTCTTAATTAAATAAAATTCACAATCATAAATAATTTATAGTAATAAAATGTATTATATAATTAATATGGATGATTAATAAAAATTATTATTTCTATAATTTAGGTTCTTAATTAAATAAAATTTATAATCATGAATCAAGTATAAAATATTTTTTAATTCATATTTCAAAAAATTTCTTGAGTACTTGATGAGTAATCATCCACAAAAGTCGACCCAATTTAAAAATACGAGCATGAATGATTGCATGCAGAGATGTGTTTAAAATGAAATTAATATAAAATAATAGTACGAGGAGTTGGCTTTATATAACCATTACTTAAAAAATTGCACATGAGCATGAATGATTGCATACAGAGATGTATTTAAAATGAAATTAATATAAAATATATAATAGTACGAGGAGTTGGCTTTATATAACCATTACTTAAAAAATTGCAGATAAAAGATTAAAGATAAAATTTGAACCTAATGATTTCGATCGGAGGGAATACATATGAAATAGATTAATATTCTCAATTGCCTCACATAATTTCATTTTTTGGTTGCAAGAAAATTACAAAGAATATGTCGGCCTCATGAATTGGGGAATTAATAGTATTCGCCTTCTTACTTAAACATAATAAATAGCATTAATTACAAGTCTACTTAATTCTAATGGTTTTTTCAAGTACAACTCATCAAACTTTACAAAAATTACATATCACAAGTAAATGGTATGATTATGTATAAATGAAAAATATTATTAACCACCAACTATAAATTAAATTATAGATGCATTTTTTTTTTCTCGACAAAAAATATGCAATATTTTTCAGTAAGATTCGATTGAAACTCGGCCGGTCGATCGGCAACCCAACGGCTTGGATGTAATATTTCATATGAAGGCCACCTGTCAAAACTTTATGGGTGAACTATCCGTCTCAAGTGGATCATATATATACTTATCCACGCAAACCGGCGCGATGCCTGTGACGGAGTCGGAGATCGAAGCCTGTACAATTGCCGCTCTCCATTCTCCTGACGTACAACGCCATTGAGAATTCGACATGGCCGCCCCCGCTTCCCACACCATGAAAAAGCCCCTCCGGGTGTTCTTCATTCCTTTCTTCGCCTCCGGCCACATCATCCCCATGGTGGATCTAGCCTGCCTCTTCGCCGTCCGACCCGATGTCGACCCCACCCTCGTGCTCACCCCGGAAAACGCCGCCCTCGTGCGCCCCACCCTCGACCGGTCTGCTGCCGATGGACGCCCCGTTGGGGTCGTCCTCTTTCCCTTTCCCTCCGTCGGCCTCCCTGACGGCGTAGAGAACCTCGCCACAGCCCCTGCTTCCGAGTCCTGGCGCGTCTACAAGGCCGTCGACCTCGCGCAGCATGCTCACGAAGAGATCCTCCGAAACCACCGCCCCGACGCCGTTGTCGCCGACATCCCCTACTGGTGGACCACCGGAATTGCCGCGGAGCTTGGCATTCCTCGTGTCACCTTCCACGCCGTCGGGGTCTTCCCCCAGCTCGTGATGAACAACCTCGTCCGCATTCGATCGGAGATCCAGGAAAGTCCGATCGTTGCCGTCCCCGGCTTACCCGGACGGCCCATCGAGCTCCCCCGCGCGGAGCTGCCGAACTTCCTGCTCGAGAAGAACCACATGACCGACGCGTGGAACCTGATGAAGGAGGCGCAGTTGGGCTGCCACGGCGTGGTGGTTAACACTTTCTACGACCTCGAGAAGGAGTACTGCGACTGCTACCGGAAGGTTGACGCCCGGCGATCCTGGTTTGTTGGGCCTGTCGCGCTCACCACGTGCACTGACGTCGAGAGAGGCGGTGGAGCGGCGTCCAAGGAGGAGGGCAACATGTGCCTAAGATGGCTGGACTCAAGGGAGGAAAGGTCGGTGGTGTTTGTGTGCTTCGGCAGTTGGTCCCACTTCACCGAGGCGCAGCTCCGGGAGATGGCGACGGGGCTTGAGAAGTCCGCCCGGCCGTTCCTTTGGGCGTTAAGAAAAAGCGGAGACGGAAGCGACTCCGGGGAAGACAACAAATGGATGCCGGAAGGGTGGGAGGAGAGGGTGGCGGAGCAAGGGCTGGTGGTGAGAGGATGGGTGCCGCAGGTGGCTATACTGAACCACCGGGCGGTCGGGGCGTTCCTGAGCCACTGCGGGTGGAACTCGGTGCTGGAGGCTGTAGCGGCGGGGGTGCCGATGCTGACGTGGCCACTGGTGTTCGAGCAGTTCATCAACGAGAGGTTGGTGGTGGAGGTAGCGGGGGCGGGGAAGCGGGTGTGGGAGGGGCCGCGGAGCGAGGCGGAGAAGGAGAAGAAGGTGGTGCCGGAGGAAGCAATCGCGAAGGCAGTGTCCGAGTTCATGGCCGCGGGAGGCGAGGGAGAGACGGCGAGGAAGAAAGCGAGGGTGCTGTCGGCGGCGGCGAGGGTAGCGGTGGAGGAGGGCGGGTCTTCGCAGCGCGATCTCGACGGTCTCATCGAGGAGTTGCTGGCTACCCGTTTGGGGTCGGCAAAGCAGGAGAGCGCGGTGGTTGTTTGAACATAACGCGCGTGATTAGGATCGGAGATGACTGAAAAAAACCATTATGGAGCCGGGCTCCATAGTAGTCTCCTCGAAATGACTTTGTTTCCATTCCAGCTACTTAAGAATATTATAGCTTGTGCATTACTATTACTTTTGATCCAACATCCAATAAATCGTGTGTTTTAATTCTACTGATATAAGAGAGGAGGAAGAGAAATTCTACCTCCAAACCGGCTTCGGCGTCGACGACGTCGATCTCTTGTGAAGTCCTCGTCTGCATCACGCTCTCACTCTTAACCTCCCCTGTTACCCGCGCTAGAAAGCTGACTTGTACAAATTAAATATTTATAGAAAGTACACCTATGCGGGCACGTCGCTTAGATAGGTTTTACACGGGCACTCATACAAAATTACAAATTATATGAAGTGTGTCAATTCAATACGATATCTTTTGATTATTTTTTAAAAAGTATATTTTTTGATAAGAAAGGTGTGTCAATCAAATAAAGCTTAAAATGTTAACTTGCTTCCATCATTAGTTTACTCTTTGTAAAGTGAAAAAAATGATTCGGATAAGGATAGAAATTTTAATGATATTAGAAGCACAATAGAACTAGAGATGATAATGGACCATGCCTGGATCGGCCCAGATCCAACCATTGCTCGAATTGTACTTGCCATGGCCCGACAACACAACGGGCAAACCCAGCTCGGGCCCGAGCTCGCCCATTTGGACTCAGGCCGGGCTCGGATTGACCTGAATATTTAAATATTTAAATATTTAGATTTAAATATTTAAAATTTAATTTTTAAAAATTAATGGCTAGAGGTGAATTTCAAACTCAGACCTCTAATTTTATTTGAGATAGCTTAATCATGTGCTAAATTTTATTATTTATTTTTTAACATATATTTTATATGTAAACCGGTATAAATTAATAAAAATATTTTTTAAAAATAAATTTTTACTAAATTTTTATTTATATTTAATAAAAAAAATAAATTTTTATTAAATTTTTATTTATATTTAATAAAAAAATATTTATGAAATGATAAAATAATTTTTAAAATATTATAATAGATCGCACCTTAAAAAATTACCTACGCACATTCTATAGTTAAACTTGTACTCCCCAATGATTAAACTATAGAAGAATCAAGTATACGTAGTTCTTTTTACATTTTTAATCACCCATAGTCCTCGATTATTTAACTTGTACTTGGACCAGTAGCACAAGTTTTGCTTGTTTGAGCTTCCTCATCTCCCGATGATGAAATGTCGTGTCCTCCATTATCTTGTAATCTATCTTCAGCATCCAATCAGTCTTTTAAGCAAATGCACATTTCAACCGTTTCTGCACTCATTCAGCTCCTTCTTATGTCGAATGTACTATTTCTTGCACTAAAACAAAACTCGAAAGCTACTGTATACACACGAACATTTAGTATATCACGTGTCATGATGAAAACAATAGGATACACATTTTCTTATTTTTTCCACCATGCTAAAATCTCATTATCATCTATTTCTTCATAATGATTATAATCTAGAAAAAAAAACTAATTCATTGAAATTAGTAGATTTAGTTTTTTTTATCCTACGACCAAGTTGGGAATCAATATTATTTCCACTATTTCACTAATACGAATTATATATGAAAGAGTTAAATTACATATAGGATAATAAACACCGAAAAATTATTCGGTAGCTTTATTAAAAAGTTTTAAAATTTGAATAATATGCCCAATAACTAACCAATCATTATCATTAATTGGATCACCAGACATATTTTCATTATAAAACATTATAAGGATCTCTTGATATTTTGTAGTAGACCAAGCATATAATATGTTGAATTTCATCTAGTAATAATATCATCATTAAAATTTTAAAATAGTTTATTAAAAGATTGACATAATTTTTTAAATTCTTGTGTTCTTATTTTTGAAGAACGCATATATCTAATAACATCTCTTATTTTTTATACATGTATATTTACTAGTTTTAAATCATCTTGTACACATAAATTAAGAACATAACAAAAACAACAAACATGAAATAATTCACCTTCTAATACTGGCTTAAATAATTGTATAAGGGGAGGAATAGCAGCATCATTATTACTAGCATTATCAAAACCAATCGAATTTTTTTTAATCATTTATATTATGTAAAGATGTTACAAATCTGATAGCAGAAAAAATGACAACAGAAGTTTGTGGATATTCAAAAACTTTAAAATCAATTATTCTTTTTTGTAAAATAAAATTTTCATCAATCCAATGTGCAATAACACAAATGTAAGAATTAGTAGTACGTTAACTAGACCAAACATCAGATGTTAAAAAAAATTTGATTGATTATTTTGAAAATTAGTTATTATATTTTATTTATATAAAAAAAAAAATTTAAAGCATCACTTTGCATTGTATTTCGAGTATTTTTTTTTATATTTTGATTGTAAAATATTCTGAATCCAAGTAGAAAATATTGGTTGATCAACAAAACTAAAAAGAGATTCACTTTGAATAATTAATTTTGCAAGTTCTCGACGTTGAAAATCATGATCATACGAAAAAGTTGTTAAACCAAAAGAATATAAATTAAGAATTTATTGAGCTTGTGTAATCTTATTGTCATGACCCTTTGCATAACGTAAAAGATGACCAGTTCCTCTTGTTGTTGAAGTTGAATTTTTTTTTGACATTTTTTGCATCGGGCTTTTGTTATGGTGCCATCAGCTTCTATAATTTTCTCAAAATATTCTCATACCATTTTTTTCTTCTACCTAATGGACATAAATTAATAAATGAATTTATCTCTATGTCTTGGTTTTGTTGAGTGGTAGAAGTACTATGAGACATTTCTTCAAATATATTTGATATAACTTGTGGAGAATAACTTGAAAAATCTCTATCCGCCATTAGTAAAAATTAAAAATATAAAAAGTATAGATATTATACTAATCAATGAAATAAATTTAAGAGATTAAAAAAATTTGACAGTAATCTTGAATCCTTGATGAACTTAAAAAATTATTGAAAATGATTGTAAATGAACTTAGATTGTTGAAAGTTGAGAGAAAGAGTTATAGAAGAGAATAAAGATAAAAAAAATAAAGAAAATGATAGAATATTTATAGGAAATTTTAAATAATAAAATATTTTTTTTTAAAAAATCATATGGTCTGGCATGGCCAGACTAGGCCTAGTGCACGCCAAAGCTAGGCGGGCCAGCATGGCGCGCGGGCCGTGCTCAGCACCGCGAGCGGGCAGTGCTCAGGCCAACACGATGCGTGTGTCATGCTCGGCCCGTGTTCCCGGGGGCAAGCCCAGCCCGCCTCTTGGGCACAAACGAGTCATGCCCCGACCCAGCCCACAATTCTTCAGGCCGAGTTAGACACGACCTAAAATCGGGTCGGCCCGTGCCATCCATGGGCGGGCCCGGCCCATTACCACCTCGTGGTGGAACTAATTTTACAATTTCCACTACGCTCAATTAGCTAGTACGCCATAAAGGCATTTAGCTTTTTCTTGTTCACACGCAGTTGGTTAACTTCCAAACAAAATGCCCCGTTCACACCTGTATATTATAATTAAATTACTAATTTGTGCGAAATGGTCAAATTCACACTGAGCCATGCACGGAAGTATTGCATGCTAATCTTACTTTTTAATTAGCCTTCTAGGAGATGGAGATGGATGAAGGTGGCGCGATTCATCAACCTACCATGAGATAAAAGTACATTAATTGGTGCTTAAATAGAAGTTTAGTTATTCTCCGAATAAAAATTTAATTTAATTAAAACACTCAATCTGACTTGAAAATCCAACTTTATATTATGAAAGTGTATTTTGATTTTAAAAACTTAATTTTACTTGAGTACTCAAACTAAAAAACTTAAATTGAAGTTTCTTAAGGTAGAATTTTTAAAGATAGGACCATAAATTTATCTTTAGCACTAGTTGCACAGGATCCCTTAATATAATAACATATTTGTTTTACGGGATATGACTGATCGATGAATATAATTGGTCAAAATTTATTCGTTGTTTATTACGAGCTTCAGATATCATTTAAGTTGAATATGATTAAATCCAAATTCATTTCTAGTCGGATATAAATATCCTCCCAAGGGTTAAAATTAAAATCCATAATTTTTTTCTTCTTATTTTATCATTTAAGTTGAATATTTATGGTAAATCAAATTTAATTCAAATTTAAAAATATTTTATTAATATTAATATTTTATTAATATTAATATTAATATTAATATTAATATTAATATTAATAATAATAATAATATTATTATTATTATTAATCGAGGCTAAAACAAATATTTGAAAATATGGTGTCACTCAATTCTCTATTTTGAGATCTAAACAAACAAACACATGCAAGATATAATTATATATAAGTTTATGATATGAAATTTTTATCCTAATTAATTAAAATTAACTTATTATTTGATTGAAATCCAATCATGTGCCAGCCATATTAATTAGGTTAATTTTCGGGTTAACTCGGTCAACACTTACGAAAAAAATAAAATTCTAAAAGGACTCTATTATATACTATGGAAATATTATAATTAATTAGTTGAAAATAATGGAATGAGCCAATGAGGTGAAAAAGCACAATATAAATATTCTAAATAAATGGAAAAATAAAACTGTTGCTAAGAAACAAGAGAATAGCAGATCATATGAGACCAGCTGGGCATCATCAAATGTCAATTATTTGGGGGACCATAAACCTCCAAATAACTGCGTTCACACGAAGCCCCTTCAATGACGTTGACATTTGCGCGTTCACACTGAGTTCATCTCATCAGTCCAGAATATTTTTCTGAAGCCACTAATTCCGGATCCCCTACAATCTGCACCGGTAATCTAATGCTTTCCATCTCTACGTGTCATTGCCTTTGTAAAACTGTAAGAATTGGATAGGATCCCTATTAATTAGTTACTCACATAAATATGAATCTCAACTTAATTTCCTCGTGCTCTCCTCGTTCTCTATAAAGCAAACTCCACTTTTCTCGGTTAAAGCAAGCTTGAGAGGTTGGACAGAGATGGAGACAGGAATACTCCAAGTAATCTTCATCCCTTCTCCTCCTCCTCCTCCTCCTCCTCCTCCTCCTCCTGTTTTTCTCTTCGATTCTAGCTTATTTTTTTTCCTTTTGATTCAAGTTCTTCGTGGGATTTATTTATGATCTTGAATGAGAATAAGATGCATACAACCTGATTATAATTTTAGGATGGGAAGGAGGAGGTTCTCCAAGCGTGGTATATTAATGACGGTACTACTGATGAGGAAGAAGAAGATCCGGCCCACCACTGTGAGCCCCAGGAATTGGTTTCCATGGACAAACTTGCAGGTACGTTCTTAACTATAATTCTTTTCGATATAATCTTTCAAGCCACATGTATAAAGACTCGCTTTTAATCAATATATGCAGAACTGGGAATTCTGAGTTGGCGTCTGGACTCGGATGATCACTACGAAAGCCACGAGGACATGAAGAAAATCCGTGAAGCCAGAGGCTATTCTCACACTGTAAGAAATATTTAACAAATAGTAAACCTTCATGGTTATTGATTGATTATATACTAGTCTGTATATTTACATTTAGATTTCTACAGTACACATTCGATCTGCACCCCGAGAGATTGCCGAACTTTGAGACCAAGGTGAAGAGTTTCTTTGTCGAGCACCTGCACTCTAATGAAGAAACTACTTATTGCATGGAAGGCAGCGGTAAGCAAGCTAGCTAGCAGACTACTCATGATGGGATTTTAAGTAGTCAAATTGCTTATAAATTATAATGATTATGTTGTGTTAAGGGTATTATGATGTGAGAGACCAAAATGAGCGGTGGATTCGCATTCAACTGAAGAAAGGGGGGATGATCTTGTTGCCTGCTGGAATCTATCATCGTTTTAGCCTCGACACAAACAATTACATCAAGGTCACTTATACTTTTTCAGTTCTTTATTTTATTTTCTTTTTTGTCAAGATGTTTCTGCATGTATTATATACGAAATTCATTTTAAGTGAAGTTTCAGCATTAATATTGCTGAAAATGAATGTCGAACGGCAGGGAGGGATTGCGTTGCAATTTCATCGATATGATGTTTATTAGCTCCAGATTTCTTTCTTTTCTCCCTGTTGGAATAATAAGTTTGTGATATATACTTGATCTAATAAATGGAAATTAATTGTCAAACGGCAGGCGGTGCTGTTCTTTGCAGGCCCACCAGTTGACTTGTCCTTCAAGCGGCCCAATGATGATCTTCCTGCAAGGTTTCTTCATCGCCATCTTTTTCCTTTTCTTAATGTATCCTTATGAATTCCTTAATTTAGCATTTAATTAGTGTATATATAATTACAGGAAGGAGTACCTTGCAACATTAATGAAGAAGGAACGAATTGGAAGCCAGGGTGTACTTGAAGCTCGCTAATGGAAAATTACTCTGAGTTATATTATATGTAGTAAATGCTGTAGATGAATGTGAAAATGCATGTGTATGAATTCCAATAGCATTCATATCCAGTTTTATCAATCCATCTAATTTAACTAATGTTTTAGCAAATATCGTAAGGGATCTACATGGTCCTGGTTATTTTCGTGATCTATTTTCTTGCAAATAAATAAATCAATTGAATTTAATGTTTTAGCAATATTTAATATTTAATTAAAATGAAACCTTCACATTTTTCTCTCATCTGCCTTTCTCTTTTCCCAAATCATACCATAAAAAAGTATTTTGGTTAATACGTTTTGTCTTGTGCTATGTTTAAAATTAATTGTAATTATTTATATATTTCACATTTATTAAAATTATGAATATCAACATATATAGTAAAAAAATAGGTATCATATAATAGACCAATGTGTCATTAAGATTAATATTGATGGGCAAAATTGTAAAATAATATTGAGAAGAGTCAACGAATTGCTATTCCTTGCATTGAGACAAGAAATTGGAACGACAACCTTCTCTTTAAAATACTGAATATTGATGCTATCTAATAAAGGACTCCCTCCAATTATTAGACAGCAGGTTTACCAATTAGGATCAGCAGTTCCAAATCTAAAACTTTTCCTTCTCGGGCCACGTCAGTTCCATCGTCTTATCTACTTCTATAATTACCTAACTACCCCTTCTCGCGTTCCAATTTTGCCCCTATTTCATGTAATAATGGGTAATCGTCGAGTGCAATTTTGGAACTTCATGCATTGACGACATGAGAGAAGGGAAGCATAAAAGTAGGGCGAGGGAAACGCGAGGAAGAGAGCTCGATCAAAAGGTCTCGTGCTCGTGGACTTTGGCATCGTGTCAACGGCGAAGATGCTGGCTGTATTCGATCAAAAGGTTGCCAAAAGCCCGGAGGAACTGAGGGCCCCGGCGGCGGAGGGTCGCGACGGCAGCGACCGGCTAATGGACCACTTCGCAGCGGCGTGGGATGGCGCGGTGGTCGTCAGTTTTGGCCTCGCCGGTGGCATGGCCTACACCTTGGAGAAGCAGAACCCTCTACTTCCACCAAGGTAAACAAAGAAGCCAAGATCGTTCTTTGGACGTGTATCTCATAACTTTTTCTCCTTCACCTTCTTCTTGGACTGAGCGAGTTCTTGGATATATCGCATGTGATGTTCCAACTTCCAATGTCCAAACAAAGAAACCAACGACATTATATAGTTGATCCTTGTTCGGATCTCTGTGCAGATTATTTGCTGTTGCAATGTATTTTGCTTGTTCCAAGGCCATATCCAGAATATTACTTCTCTGAAGCAAGAGTATGGATTGGGGAAGACTGCCAATGAAGTATTCATTGTGATTGAAGCCTATAAAACATTAAGAGATAGAGGACCATTTCCTGCAAGTCAAGTTGTCAGAGATCTCGGTGGAAATTTTGCTTTTGTTCTGTTTGATAGGTCATCGAACTCTACCTTCATTGCCGCTGTAAGTATCATCTTATTTCTACATTGCTGTGAACACGTCTGCTGATGTTTTCATAGATTTGGTGAGCTTAGTGGAAATTGAGAGGGAGACCCCACCATGAAATTAAATTAAGAGGTAGAATGTACAAGGTAACCAAAAGAAAACAGAGTACAAAACAAATAAAACAAACATCAAAGCAGAAAAATAAAATAAAGTTATTGCCCATTGGTCAACCATTGTAGTTGACCAAACGAAGGCATCAAAGCAAGGGCAAGCTCATGGGAACCCAATCGTTGCCCATATGAGGAAGGATTAATGCTGGGATAAGGATAACGAATTTTCTGAAACTATCCAAAACAAGTTACAAGAAGATTAGTTTGCTCTTAGCTTAATTAACTTATTAAATAAACTAAAAAATGTATTTTTAATCTGCTTTTTAAGATATTTAAGTTTCACTTTTAGTGAAATTCTTTGGTTCATCAAATGAAGAGTTGTAGACTTAGATATGTTCTCTGGGTTCCTTTTTCATGATATACAGGATTATTGATTCTTTTCTGGTGAATTATTTGATCATGTAAGAATTTAACACGGATAAGAATAAGATCACTGTCTTGTAAGATTTAGGTATCCACCTGTTTCATTCACTCATGTTTGACACTTGTGACTCCCACATCAGGAGTTCATTGCTAAGTGTTATATCCCTTCATAATAAATGGAGTTCATTCTGCTGACTTTATAGCCCAGGTTGCGATTCATCAGCTTTGCTAATCTTCAGGGTCTCTCTCACATTTGGAGGGGGATTTGCAATTTTTTTGATTTTTTCGGGGTATCTCTCATCTGTTAGGCTGGTGAGACTTTCGCTTTTCGTTTGTGGTTGGATCCTTGGCTGAATGGAGAGAGAATGAGCAGTAGATATCCTTCTCTATTCTCCACTGCTTCTAATCATGACATCTCAATAAATGAGGCGAAATCGAGGTCGCCTTCGGGTGAAATTATCGGATGGTCCATTCAGTTCCGGTACTTGGTCCCCGCTAACCTCCTAGCTAGACCGGCCGAAGATCTGGCACCATACCTGCAATGCTCAGGTCCTGACAGATACAGTTGGAGGTGGACCACTGATGGGATATTCTCAACAAGTTCTTTATATTGGCTTCTAAGTTTCAGAGGGACATCGGATCATTGGGCTTCATTCTTATGGCAAAATAATTTTCCTCCGGCGCTCTCGCTGAATAGCCGGTTGATAGAAAAGAAGAGACTTCCCACGAGGGACCGGTTGATCAAACACAATATCTTAGTTCCGCCTGCTTGTTCTCTGTGCAGCACCCTCGACGAATCCCATGCTCATCTTTTCAGAGACTGTGTTTTTACTTTACAGGGATGGAGAATCTTTTTACATCTTTCGGGACGAGCAATTTTTTCGGTCGATTATTCTCCGTGGAACCCCCCGTTTTCACGGCAACTAGCTCTTAGGAAAGAACGCTTCCATCTTGTGATGATTTGGAGATCCAAGATTTGGCACGAAAGAAATCAGAGAATTTTTTAGAATAGCTCTAGATCTCCCTTTGAGTTAGCAACGGAAGCTTCGGCCACCCTCGACTCTGAGTTAACACTCGTACGTGTCGGCCCTGGGGAAGCTCGGGGCTCGTTGTATTTCTTTGCATTTTTTATTTTTTAGTTCCTTGTTTTACTTCCTCCCTCCCTATCTCTTGTATCCTTTTATATCTCTTGAATATAATACAAGTTTTCTTCGGTTCAAAAAAAAACTTGGGCCTTGAGATACCAGTATTTCGAAACAATGGGCTAGTTACTAAGCCCAGTTTTTCAAGTTAGACTTGATCTTTTGTAGAACGTCAAGCCTTAAGTGTAAGCGATTAAAATAATCCTGTATATGCTGAATGCATTTCTCCAATGCAGGATGCTAATGGAAGTGTGCCATTCTTCTGGGGTGCTGATTCAGAAGATCATCTTGTACTCTCTGATGATGTGGACATTGTCAAAAAGGGTTGTGGAAAATCATTTGCACCATTTCCTAAAGGTTTATTTTGCTTGCTAGCTACTCTTTGTTACGATTATTCATGCATAAACATTAATTCTTCAAGATTTGTTAATCTCTTCTTTGTGTCAGGCTGCTTCTATACCACCTCTGGTGGATTGCAGAGTTTTGAGCACCCTCTGAATGGCTGAAAGCAATGCTGAGGGTTGACAGCCAAGGTCAGCTATGCCGCGCCACCTATAAGGTCGATGACCAGGCCAAGAAGGAAACAAGGATTCCTCGAGTAGGCAGTGCTGCAAATTGGTCATCCCTTTACTAACTTCGCAACTCTGCAAACACCATTTCGCCATTTCCGACTGCGACAAGCTCAATATAATGGCATGAGGTTGCCGTCTTCAATCCCTTGATCTAAAGCATTTAATTCATTCTCATGTGAACCTTATGTTTGAGTAAAAAGTGATTTAATTAATTGCAGTGTATTCAACAGCTCTTCCAGTTTTAAATGGGAAATAAAATTCATATTCAGCATCATAATGGCCGCATGTAATGAATGCCTAGAAGCTAGCTAACAATCAAGCATGAAATAAGCTCTAAGTAATACATTACTTAAAGACAACCTTCTGCACTGTTAAATCATATGTCAAACAGGAACAGCAATCAAATTATTAGTCGGACAACACCCCCACTTCATTATATGACAAACTAACACCAAATAATTAGAGGTAGCAGGTGCTTATCAAAATTGGCGGAGCCAAAAATCAAATTGGAGGGGAGCAAACTCTCGTATGAACAAATACTCGATTTTCTTTATTAGCCGCATTTACTTCTTTGTTAGCCAAGTGCTCCGGTGCACCCCCCTCCTTCCTTCACCGCATTTACACTACAACAAACCACTTATGTTTCGACGTCAAAACAAGAAAGCATTTCGACGCCAGCAGCAGTCAAAACTCAAAAATAACATATTGACGTCAGAAAAAATGACGAAAGCGAGTGAAAAATAATGAGAGTCGAAACGAACATTTCGACGCCTGCTGATAGGCGTCAGCAGGTGTCGATATGAACATAGCGACGTCTAATGACAGGCGTCGAAAAATTCTTAAAAAAATAAAAGTTTGCATATTGGCGCTTGTTAAGGCGCCGATACGCAAAAAAATATTTAAAAAAATCGAATTCCGCTACAAAGCAGCGGAAACCGAGGAGCCGCCGCCACACGCGTAATCCGTGCAGCGGAAATCGAGCAGGCGCACCATTTTGGATAACGCGCTTGCTCGACTTCTGCAACATCGACTGGGCGCGAGTCTGCACCGCTCGATATCCGCCGCGTGGCAGACATCGGCCGGGCGTGAGGCCACGCTGCTCGGTATCCGCTGCGTGGCGAACATCGAGCGGCTGACGATTTTGCGTCCGCTTGATCTCCGCAACGTGGCGGAGATCAAACGACAGTGGAATCACGCCCGCTCGATTTCGACCACGTGGCGGAAATCGAGCAACACAATGGTGCTGCTCAAAAATTAAAAAAGTATAAATTAAAACAGTAATAATTTTTAAAAACTTTGATATAAATAAAAGTTAAAAAAATTTACCAACCTGATAAAAAAATTGATATATTGAATGAATTTTATAACCCGTAAAAAAGAAGAAAAAAATATTAGTGAAAAAATAAATGTATAGAAAAAAATAGATGAAGAGAAGATAGAAGAAAGAAACCTTGATGAGGAGGAAGAAGAGGAAGGAAAAAATGAAGAAGGTAGATGTATAAATAGAAAAATATAAAAAATAAAAAATAAAAAATAAAAAATAATTTTTTTTAAAAAAAAAGCAACAGGAGACGGGAGATTTCCCGCCTCACGAGCGCGCCAGCACGCGCTCGCCGGCTTACCCGTGCCGACAGGCGCAGGTTAATGGGTTGGCGGGCCAACCCGTGGATACCGGCGCCTACTGCGGCGTCGAAATTTAGACTGTTCTTAGGCATCGAAAAAATTTCGACGTCTGTTCTCAGGCGTCGAAAAAATTTCGACGCCTGTAAGAGACGTCGAAATTTATCGTATTAAATTTTTTTAATAGCTTTACATTTCGACGCTTATAGTAAGCGTCGAAAATTTGATGTCGATATATAAAGATTTTGTTGCAGTGTTACTTCTTTCTTAGCCGAAGACGATGGTCCACTTAGGGCATAAATTTTCTTTTAAAATAATTCTCAATATCTACTAAATAAAAATTAATTGGAATCAAACAATCAAATAATGAAATCAACTCAAGCAATCAAATAAGCATTAATTGGAATCAAACAAACAAGCAATTAAATAATAATCAAGCAACTAAATATAATTGAAATCAAACTAAATAAAAATTAAGCAATTAAATCAAGTGTAATCAAACTAAGTAAAAATTAGCAATATGAAATTAATCATCAAAATTAGACAATAAATCAAGGGAAAAAAAATCCTAAAATTACCTTCGGACGACGGAAGATCGGGAGACGTCGGACGCGGGACGTTGACTCTGGACTGGGCGGACGTGAATGTCGGACGCCGACTTCAAACTGGGCGGACGAGTTCAGGACGCCGGAGACGCATGAGTGCAGGAGTTGACGCCGACTCTGGACTAGACGAGTGGGCAGACGCGGGACGACTGCCGGCAGGAGATCGTTGAGTAGAGGGAAGGAGCACGCCGCCACGCCGGAATGATCGCCTGGAGTGGCCAGAGCACGCGATCGAGCGGTGGCATCAGGAGACTAGGAGCGGCAGATTGGTGGTGGTCGATGCTTGACATGGCAAATCGAGAGGGAGAGAGGATTAGATATCAGGAGAAAGAAAAGAGGAAAATAGATTAATTTCGAGTTAGGGGGTTAATTTTTAAAATAAAGGGTTATATAGTTAAGAGAAACATAATTTAAATTGAATGGGGCAATTGCCCCCATTCTGATACTGTAGCTCCACCCCCGCTTATCAACGGATCTCATCCATTAAATCATTATTGTTCTAGATTTTCCAAGATCTTTCAATATAGGTTGATGCCTACATTGTCTCCACCCAATGACATGAACTATGCATATAAAGACTATGCAACCATGCATGTGTTAGAAAATTAGCCTCGGACGGAACTCTACCTCAAAAGCTAATTTATGGGGAAGAATTATCCAATTTATTTAAAGACTATCTAGACTATAACCTCAACCAATGTGAGACTTTAACACACCCCCCTCACGTCAAATTCACATATGGAGCATGAAGTTTTGTAAGTGTCCCAATATCAACAATAGGTATGGCTCTAATACCATGTTAGAAAATCAGCTTTGAAGTTAACTTCATCCTAAAAGCTAGCTCATAGAGAGGATGATTATTCAATCTATTTAAATGTTATCTAGACCACAACCTCAACTAATATGAGACTTTAACAACATGCATGCATGGTTTAAAAAATCCAATTAGCAGAAATTGAAAAAACAAGAGGACAACTCTTTTTTTTTTTTGCCAAATACGTCATCAACAAATCATTATTTATTTTTTATCTTCAGTTGTAAAAATACAAAGAGAAATATACATTGAATCCTCCTAACTGATGTGCCTAATAATCCTCCTAATACTCACATATAATAAAGTGCTCATGATTGTTGATGAAAATATTATTTATGACATTGTGAGTGGTTAGGAGGATTATTAGACTGATTTTTAGAGTCTTGTTATATCCTCCTAAAAATCAGCCTAATAATCCTCCTAATAACTCACAATGACATAGGTTGTAATTCCATCAATAATCATGAAGGGTATTAGACGAAAATAGCCTCAACTTTTGCGAATTTCTCAATTTTGACCAATCATTTGATTGGTCTCAATTGTATATAAGAATTTTCGAATTGGTTTCAATAATAGTCTCCCGTATGCGAACCGTGAGTATGGCTGTTAGTTCACTGACGGGAGGCTATTATTGAAATCAATTCGAAAGTTCTTATATACAATTGAGATTAATCAAAGGATTGACCAAAATTAAAAAATTCGCAAAAGTTGAGATTATTTTCGTCTAATAACTCTAATCATGAGCATTTTATTATATGTGAGTATTAGGATGATTATTAAGCGCATCAGAACAACACTCAAATACAAAATATCAAAAAAACTAGTGCAGCAAATTAGCATCATAAATGCCTAATTAATTAAGTATACGTGCAACGCAAACATCTCAATTTATTTCCCGTTGCTTTCTGCAAGCAAGTTTGGACCACAAGTGCACAAACAAAGAGATCAGAAACTGTAGATTGAACAGTGAAAACAAAAGTAATTAGAGGAAAAAATAAAGAGGGCAACAGGATCAGGTCAAGGCATAGGAGAAAAGGCTCATCGAGAGCATGCATGAAATCTGAACAGTGCATGCGCAGGTAAAGGAGAATCAAATGTCTATTGGGTGGAATAAAGATTGCTGTGAATAAATCAATCTCTTTACCTTTTTTATATATATGAATATTTTCACATTTATTCAGTATAAAAGCTGAATGCATGATGCTTTTCTTTAAGTTCATGTACTAAAAGTGTGGTGTTTGTTGTGATTTTTGACCTCTTAATTTTAAAAACTATCAGTAACTTAATTTTAATCTGATTAGAGGACGTCACGCTAAAAATTATATATATATATATATATATAGAGAGAGAGAGAGAGAGAGATATGAATTGTTACTTTAAAGTTCATGCACATATGTACTCGCTCATATTCGCTTTTCTAAGTTTGGTGATGATCGATGGAGACTGGTCATTCAATTCTTTATAGGGAAACGTTGATAATTGAATTCCATCAGGACATCTTATTAAGTTGATAGATTGTCCCCGTTACCAACCAATATTGACACATCTATTTCTTCAACAAATATATTCGATCAGCAATTTCTTTAATTTTTTCTAACTCATATAATATCAGTTACTTAATTAATTACTATCTTCTCTAAAATCTAAATATCTTAATCAAGCTTTAAAATTGACCAATAGATGCGGAGTTTTGAAAGTGAGAGGACTAGCTAGGTTTAGTTTAGCATAGTTCGTAAAGAAGTGAAATAGTGGATGATCACATGAAGTAGAAACGTTTTCTTCCTGGTTATATTATTGGGCTTCACTAGGACCACCGTTAATAATATTATTCTGTTTGCTTTTTAACCAATTGCAGCCGCACCCGATCGTTCACAGAAGTCTATGAATCATCACTTCACCATCTCATCTCTTCTTCTTCTTCTTCTTCTTCTTAATTAATTCTTCTTCTTCTTCTTCTTCTTCTTCTTCTTCTTTCTTCTTCTTCTTCTTCTTCTTCTTCTTTCTTCTTCTTCTTCTTCTTCTTCTTCTTCTTTCTTCTTTCTTCTTCTTCTTCTTTCTTCTTCTTCTTCTTTCTTCTTCTTCTTCTTAGTTAAAGTCTCCCACAAGAATACTAGTTGGGTTCTCTTCTTCTTTGCCTCCCTCTCTTCTTCAAGTTCGCCTCTATTAGTTAAGTGCATGGTCCATGCATGTATGTAATATATGTGCACCAAAAGTAGCTGAAGCTGCCAGCATGATCTGATATGTTCTTTTTTAGCTCTCCTTCATTCTTTCTGCTCAAGATCTATACTTGCAACGAATCAATCAGATCATCTGACAGTTTCATCTGCTGATGGGAGCACAGCAGAACTTTGGTTTTGATCCATCAAGAAGCCCGGAACATCACAAGGTTCAGTATATCTCAAGCATATGCTTAGTCTAATATCTGATCCACGCCTTTTTCCGTTTCAATCTTGCCAGTGTTTCTGATATATATATATGTGTATATGATGATGATGATGATGGTATGATGCTATATGCGGAAAAGAGGAAAAGAAGCCAACCAATTCCAGCACAGAGCTAGGGGAAAGAAATTTTTAAGGTATTATTAGGGTTTAGTGTGGAATGAATACCTTAAACATGGAAAGAATTAAGCTTGACATCAACTTCTTCTCAGTGACAGTGATATACTAAATAAGCTCTCCTTGTTGTGAGCTCAATCTTCGATTGGTTGTAGAACTAATTGAGTGCTTTAATCTTGACATGCACCATGGGTTGATAGATCATGTATATGAGACTGTTCAACAGTTGACTTAATTATATGTGCAAGTATGATAGAGGGAAATTGTTACTATTCGTTTGATGAGATAATAACAGAATGTGAGACTACACTAGGTATTAGAGAAATTAAGTTACTCTCTAGATGCTATAATTATAATCATATATAAATCAACCTTCTCTCTCTCTCTCTCTCTCTCTCTTCTTATGATTGCATATCATAGCAAGAATCCTTCAAGCGATCGAGTTTGAAATTGATAGATTTGGTTCAGTTCATTAGGCTGTATCAACTGTTATATATCTTTTGTTATCCTCAAAATAAAGGTTTATTCCATATATATAGAGGCAGAGAGAACCATAGAATACCTCTCTATATATATATTGCATTAGTCAAGAAAGGCACCTTTATGCATTCTGGTCAAATTCAAGATATAAAAGCAGAGATGCTGCTTTTATGAATCAAAGATTAGTCATATCAAATTGTAGAAGAATATGCTTATCATGTCTTCTTCACTCCCTAAATCTTTTTTCCTTTGCATGAATATTAGTTAATGAATTTGCTTCTTCAACAATCTGCATAAACCTTCTCTTGACAGTCATCTCTCTATATATGAACTACATATGTGTGGAAAGAAATTAACATGGATGGTTGCTGCTAATTAATTAGTTTCTTTTGGCTTTATTTATATGCCCATTGGGTTATACATTAGAACTTTTGTTCCAAACAACACCAACTTTTCCTATTGGCTGAATCTTATGGTGTGGTGTTTTAGTATGCTCTCTGTTTTTCTTCCGTATTTTATCTTCCTCGCTTTTAATTTTCTCTTTCTCTCCTCATGTATTCTATTCTTGCTCATGAATTGAACACAATGCTTTATTTCAAAGAAAACAACACCAACTTTTCTAGAGAAATATAATGGACCCTGTCACCTATGCTATCTTGTTTGGTAGCATTTGTCAGGTTCTCAACAGATTTTTATTCATGCATTTGTTTTTCTTAAAAATAAAAATAAAAGCAGTGGTGACCACAACCAATTAAGCATTTGTCAAAAGTTGTATCCAAAGTCCATTATTTGACTTGTTCTAAAGCAGAATCTGAGCTTTGTAATCTTGTATTGGATTTGGTTCTAATCAACTCTGGGTGAGAACCTAGAGTTAACTACTCATAAGGTAAAAAAATTTATGTGGAAGTTTTTTTCACGTTTGGTTGTTAACTCGTATACGGCTTTTTCACTTGGGTATTTCTTATTCTAAGAGCTGTGTTTTATGTGGTTTTGATGAAGAATCAATTGAGCATCTATTCTGTGATTGTCCTTTTGCTACTGAATCGTGGTTATTTCGGATTCAAAATTTGGTTTTGATTTTACCTCAAGGGATGCATGGGTGGTATTCCGGTAGTTGCCTGCTATTGGACTCAAATCCTAATCTGGATTTTGGTCCCTCGGTCATTGTTGCTAACACCTTTTGGTTTATTTGACATTTCAGACATAGTGTATTGCATGGTGAAGTTAAACCTACCATTTCCAATGATGGAACTGTATTATTGCTTTTTTGAGACAATATGTGTTTGCTCTTGAATTCGAGGGAAATATTCTTTTGACTTCTATTATTCCTCTTTGGCACGACGGGGTGCTTGCTTTGTAGAAGTGCCTACTTGCATTCATCCGGAATCCAGGGAACGTGTATCAAACGTGCAACGGACAGGAAGGCACGCCTATTTGAAGGGGAAGCCTCCACATCAACTCCATCCCCGTCTACTGGTCCGGAACTCGAACTTCAATATATTCGTATGGTTCGTGATCTTTGAAATCTGTCGATCGATGAACAAGCGGCGGCGTTGGGTTTTCATTGTAACAAGTCTTCTATAAATCTTGATGCCGCGCTCTCCAATGTAGTGGGAGGATCGGCATAATGGTTGGGACTAGGATTCGTGTCTTTGTAGGTGGAAAATGGTGTCATCATGCCTGTAAACTTTGGTATCATTTTTTGGAACATTCGGGGACTTTCCCGACTATCTAAGAGGTATATGTGCAAAAGATCATGTATGGATTTTAAATGCTTTGTTCTGGCTTTACAAGAAACTAAATTATCTGATGTGTCTTCTACAAAAATTAAACAAATTACTAGTTTCAAGCACTCTTCTTTCCTATATTTGGATGCTATTGGAATGACAGGGGGTCAAATCTTAGTTTGGAATTCGGATATTTGGAAGATGGAGGTTTCTTTTTGTGGTCAATTCATTTTGGCAGCCTCATGGATTTTAAATCAGTCGGATTTGCGTCTCTGGATTGCTTATGTTTATGGACGTCCCCATTAGTCGGCCCGCTCCACCTTCTTTGAAGAACTCTCTTCCTTCATTAATTCGTGTAACGACCCGTTGATTTTTGGAACATTCGGGGACTTTCCCGACTATCTAAGAGGTATATGTGCAAAAGATCATGTATGGATTTTAAATGCTTTGTTCTGGCTTTACAAGAAACTAAATTATCTGATGTGTCTTCTACAAAAATTAAACAAATTACTAGTTTCAAGCACTCTTCTTTCCTATATTTGGATGCTATTGGAATGACAGGGGGTCAAATCTTAGTTTGGAATTCGGATATTTGGAAGATGGAGGTTTCTTTTTGTGGTCAATTCATTTTGGCAGCCTCATGGATTTTAAATCAGTCGGATTTGCGTCTCTGGATTGCTTATGTTTATGGACGTCCCCATTAGTCGGCCCGCTCCGCCTTCTTTGAAGAACTCTCTTCCTTCATTAATTCGTGTAACGACCCGTTGATCTTGGGAGGCAATTTCAACGTTACGATGGGGCTTCACGAGCGTTCCAATTGTAGGGGAAGCCTCCGTGATTCCCAGAAGTTGTTACAACCCTCTCTTGATGGGATAGCTAACCCACCAACTTCATAGGCCAACCTATTGGCCTAATTAAAATGCTTAAGCTGAAGTTGATGGTAGCACACCCATCAAGCCTTATAAGTCAAGACCACATCCAACATACTCCCGATGTGGGACTAAACCGGGGTATTACAATCTCCCCCACTTATGTCTTGACGTCCTCGTCAAGACTCAACTCGAGTCTAACACATAGCCCAGAATCACACCCAAGTCGGCGGCATGTGAGGCCTAGCCTAGTAGCGGCTCCACCCTATCACCTGGGCAGCCCTTTCTCACATAGGCTCCCTCACCATGTTTAGGACTAGGTCTTGCTCTGATACCATTTGTTACAACCCTCGCTTGATGGGATAGCTGACCCACCAACTTCATAGGCCAACCTATTGGCCTAATTAAAATGCTTAAACTGAAGTTGATGGTAGCACACCCATCAAACCTTATAAGTTAAGACCACATCTGTAATACCCCGGTTTAGTTTCACATCGGGAGTATGTTGGATGTGGTGTTGGCTTATAAGGCTAGATGGGTGTGCTATCATCAACTTCAGCTTAAGCATTTTAATTAGACCAATAGGTTGGTCTATGAAGTTGATGGGTCGGCTATCTCATCAAGTGGGTTGTAACAAATGGTATCAGAGCAGGACCTAGTCCTAGGTATGGTGAGGGAGCCTATGTGAGAAAGGGCTGCCCAGGTGATGGGGTGGAGCTGCTACTAGGCTAGGCCTCACATGCTGCCGACTTGGGTGTGATTCCGAGCTTTGTGTTAGACTCGAGTTGAATCTTGACGAGGACGTCAAGACATAAGTGGGGGAGATTGTAATACCCTGGTTTAGTCCCACATCGGGAGTATGTTGAATGTGGTGTTGGCTTATAAGGCTTGATGAGTGTGCTACCATCAACTTCAGCTTAAGCATTTTAATTGGGTTAATAGGTTGGCTTATGAAATTGATGAGTTAGTTATCCCATCAAGCGGGTCGTAACAAATGGTATCAGAGCAAGACCTAGTCCTAACCATGGTGAGGGAGCCTATGTGAGAAAGGGCTGCCCATGTGATGGGGTGGAGCCGCTACTAGGCTAGGCCTCACATGCCGACGACTTGAGTGTGATTCTGGGCTGTGTGTTAGACTCAAGTTGAATCTTGACGAGGACGTCAAGACATAAGTGGGAGAGATTATAATACCCTGGTTTAGTCCCACATCGGGAGTATGTTGAATGTGGTGTTGGCTTATAAGGCTTGATGAGTGTGCTACCATCAACTTCAGCTTAAGCATTTTAATTGGGCCAATAGGTTGGCTTATGAAATTGATGAGTTAGTTATCCCATCAAGCGGGTCGTAACAAATAGTATCAGAGCAAGACCTAGTCCTAAGCATGGTGATGGAGCCTATGTGAGAAAGGGCTGCCCATGTGATGGGGTGGAGCCGCTACTAGGCTAGGCCTCACATGCCGACGACTTGGGTGTGATTCTGGGCTGTGTGTTAGACTCGAGTTGGGTCTTGACGAGGACGTTAAGACATAAGTGGGGGAGATTGTAATACCCCGGTTTAGTCCCACATCGGGAGTATGTTGGATGTGGTGTTGGCTTATAAGGCTAGATAGGTGTGCTATCATCAACTTCAGCTTAAGCATTTTAATTAGACCAATAGGTTGGTCTATGAAGTTGATGGGTCGACTATCTCATCAAGTGGGTTGTAACAACATCCAATATGTCTCATCGACCTCCCAACTGCAGGATTGCAGTTTACTTGGAACAATGGGCAGTCCCCTCTGAAGCTTGCGAAGCTTGATCGAGTTCTTCTATCCCTCTCGGCCTCCCAACTACTCCCTTTGGCGATAGTTCAGGGCAAATATAGGAAGCTATCTGATTACAATATGTTATTATTCAAGTCTCAAAACAAGGCACCATCTCGATCAATCCTTTTTCGCCTTGAATCTCACTGGTTTGGCCAACCTTCCTTCAAGGAAATGATCTCCAAATGTTGGGAGAACTCGAGGCCGAGTGGCGGTCTTGATTGTTGGATCACTAGATGGAGGTTACTCCGTAAAATCATTCGACAATGGGCTGCAATCAATAATAAGGAGACGAAGAAGTCCCGACTACAATTGGAGGATCGTGTTTCTTCATTCAGTGGGAAGGCAGACTCGGTGGGCCTCTCCTCTTCGGAAATGGATGAATTTCGTGGTGCGAAACTCAAGCTAGACAAACTCTACGGCGATGAAGATTCTTATTGGAGACATCGGGCGAAACAAAGATGGGTGCGCCTTGGTGATAGGTGCACATGTTTCTTCCATCAAAGTACCTCGTTATCCAAGAAAAGAAATTGGATCTCGGCCATTGAGACCTCCAAGGGCTCTATTATTGATTCGGGAGAAATTAGAACTGCTTTTCAGAACTTCTACACGAACTTGCTAGGCATCTCCTCGGACACGAGACTGAAGCTTAGTTGGGATTCTCTTCAAATTAATCAACAACCAGACATTCTTGACTTGGACAGCCCCTTCTCGGAAGAGGAAATTCTTCAGTCGATCCGAGATTTGTGCTCCTTCAAATCGCCGGGTCCTGACGGGTTGCCCAACGAGTTCTTCATTCAATTATGGGAATTCATCAAGGGTGATTTAATTTCTATCTTCTTGGAGTTCCATTTGAATCCGGAAAAAATTCAAAGGGTGAACAAAGCACACATCGTCCTATTACCAAAAAAAGATGGTGCTACCGATATGAGGGACTTCCGGCCTATAAGCCTTGAGCATAGCATTATACGAATTTTCTCAAAGGTCCTTGCAAGAAGAATCAAACCGTTTATGGATGACCTCATTAGCAAGCAACAAGGTGCTTTCACG
This sequence comes from Canna indica, assembly GCA_034359265.1. Taxonomy (NCBI): domain Eukaryota; kingdom Viridiplantae; phylum Streptophyta; class Magnoliopsida; order Zingiberales; family Cannaceae; genus Canna; species Canna indica. The sequence continues at coordinate 1,998,063 of CP136890.1, read as the reverse complement.
GAAGGGAGAAGCTCGCTCGATTGCTTCCTTAATGTTCATGAAACAGTTTGGGCGTGCCACAAAGTCAGGGAGGAGGGCTTCCTTTCCAAAGTTGACTTTCATAAGGCCTTCGATAGTCTAAGTTGGGATTTCGTTATTCAGATGTTGCAAGCACGAGGCTTTCCACCTCGGTGGATCAATTGGGTTAAAAATATGCTTATTTCGGATTCTTCTCTCATTATCAATGGCGAGCCAACCTCGACGTTCTGACATAGAAGAGGCATTCGGCAAGGAAACCCTTTGTCTTCGTATATCTTCAACGTTGCCTTGGATAGCCTCTCCCTGCTCTTAAAAAGGGGGGTGGAACATGGACTTCTTGAGGGCGTTCTCAACTCGTGCATTAATGGAGGTGTTACTCATTCACTATTCGCCGATGATTTGGTTATGTTTTGCTCAAATAATGAACTTGTTCTTTTCAATCTTCGACTTCTTCTTCGCTGTTTCGGTTTGGCTTCGGGCCTTAAGGCAAACCATAACAAGACTTGCGTCCCTGATTTGCAAGGCAATCCCTTGGCAGCTCAGGAAATTGCTGATTTCTTCGGATTTTCTCCTGATTCCTTTCCAATTTTATATCTTGGTCTTCCTCTCCGGATTGACAGTCTTCTCAAGGATGATTGGCGCTCACTCATTAATCAGATTGATACCAGGCTTAGCAACTGGAAATGGAAGCTTCTCTCTCGTGCTTGGCGACTCACTCTCATTAATAGTACAATATCAAGCGGGCCCAGTTGCATGTTCTCAATATTCAAAGCGCCCGCTTGGGTTATTAAAAAGATCGACCGTTGCCGTCAGAATTTTTTTTGGGTTGGGGACGACAATATTTCCTCCATTGGCAAGTGTCTAATCAGTTGGGAGTTTATCACTTGCTCTCGTTCAAAAGGAGGATTGGGAATCCTCAACCTTCATAACCATAACACGACACGTCTTGGATCTTGGCTTTGGAAGTACCTCTTGCGCTCGGATAACTAATGGTCAGATATCATCCGAGCAACTTCAGTTGGTAATGCGGACTGGTATGAAAATTGGAATATCCAGCAAGCCTCCCCAATTTGGAGACAAATCATTAAACTTCAACAAATTTTCAAGAATGCCATTCATTACTCCATTGGTTCAGGGGCTACGACCAAACTTTGGCTAGAACCGTGGTGTGGCAGTGAATGCCTGGCTGATCACTTCCCCCACCTATTCAGATATGCAACCGACCCGAGCATTTGTATTATGGATGCTAGGATCACAGACAAGCTTGGAAACTTTGGTGGTTGGAACATTTCTTTTTCTACTTTCATGAATCCAGATCATCTTCTAGCTTTGCGCAATGAACTTGAGATTATTCGTTCTTCAGATGGTGATGATCTTATACACTGGAAGTGGAATGCCGACAAACTCTATTCTACCAAGTCTCTTTATCAAGTGCTGAACTTTCGCGGTATTGAAGATCCCTGCCACAAGCTAATTTGGCAACCAAAAATTCCCCCAAAGATCTCTATCTTTGTTTGGATTTGGGTTCGCAAACGTCTGCTAACTCGGGATAAGCTGTTGCGCCGGGGTTTGAATGTCGACCCTACTTGCTTGCTGTGTGGCAATGAGCCGGAGACTCATGATCATATTTTCCACCGTTGTCAATTCTCCCAAATGACTTGGAACAAATTTCTAAGTCTTTTGAATTTGCCTTTCTTCTACAGTACCTGGAATCCAGGTGATGTTAGGTGGAATCATAACATAAACTCTAATCTAAAGGGCTCGTGTGCTTTTGATATGGGGTTGGTTCACCTAATGTGAACGGAACAGAAGATGTTTTGAGGATATCTCGAGGAGTATCTGTGACCTCTCCTCTTCTATGTTATCCTTCATGGATGTGTACAAGAGTTTATAATCTTGTCCGTGCCCTGTTTTTTTTTTGTTGGTTTGTTTTTTGATTTCTCTCCCTCCCCCCTTCTTTGTATTCTATTCTTTCTCATGAATTGAATACAATGCTCTTTTTATCAAAAAAAATTATTCCTCTTTAGCACCCCCCAACATGTAATTGGATTACAATTAATTGTGATGATTCTTTTGCTAATTTCGAAGGTGGTTCAGGTAGCATTTTTCATAATCACATGGGTGTTTGCTTATTTGCTATATATAATTATTTTAAAGCAAGTTCTCCTACACAGTATGAGGCCTTTGTTGTCTTGTTTGCTTTATCTTTTGCAGTTTCAAACCACCTAGATAATCTTATGCTGGAATCGGATTGTAGGCTGCTTATGAATTGCTTGAATAAGACTTCTCCCGTGCCTTGGAAAATCGACGCTGTGGTCCATGATATTTGGAGTTTAAGGAGCAAGTTTACTAATATAACCGTTTGGAACTTAGTTCGGCCACCTGAGCTGGATAATATCTTGTATCTTGATTGTATGAACCTTGGCCTTATGGCTGAGTAAGTAATCCTTTTTTATTTTCTTGTAAAAGAGAATCTTGTATTGGATTTTGTTTGAAAGCTTAGATTGTAAATGGAGTGGCTTTTCAGTTATTCTTTAGTAGTACGTACTTTCTTGTTCATCATATAATTTCTTGCCCAGACTTCCAGTAATGGATTTTCTTAGCCCCAAATATAATTATCTTTGCAGGTTAATACTTGATTGTTGGAAATTTGTAATGAAGAAATTGACTAGATGTAACTACATATTAGTAGTTTGGTATGCATTTAACTGTATTAAACTGCCAAACACCTGACTCAACTAGTTTCATGTTAATACATTTACAGTGATCTACTTTTGTATCTTTTGAATTCTTAAGACATTTCTCTTTCTCCTTTTATGCGTGAAGTTTTCTGCCATTGAGTCTCTTTTGTTCTTGAGTTCCTCTCCCAGTTCTAGTATCGGAAGCTTGAGTCCTGAAGTGGTGTTGCTGTGAGTTCTCTAGAGAAGCTGGAGTTGTCCCGGAATATTCTGATTTCCTTCATTAGTACGCATTAAGGGGCCACAAACTCAGAAAGATTTGTAATGGCAATTACAAACTAGAGTAACCGAGTCTTCTTTAGCAATCAAAAGATAATTGATGAGTTGCTCTATATCTATAGAACATATAGCATCATCTGCATCTCACATTTATTTATTTCATCAAGCAAAATGAGATCTAGGAAATGAATGTAACAGGGAAATTGATTTTTTAAAAAAAGCTAACCTCGTACTCAACATGCTTGTTTCAGCGGCTAAATCACCTGGAGCATAAAATTCTTCTAACCATAAATAACAGAATTAAACTTAAATAAAACAAAACCAATAATTAATACTAACAAATTGCATTCGCTGGACACATCAGTGTACATATAAAAATGATTTATCCTCCAGTTAACTATACAAGTAGATGAAACTAATCAACCTGCAATATGATATGAAACAAACATTGTTTGCAACTTACAATCATATAAATGATCACAAAGAGCAGAAGGTATTAGAGTGATTCTGATTGACATTAAATTGAAGCTTAAGATCTGCCTCTTTAACAGATATTTCAAATTGCTTGCAAATTTTGTATCATTGCATAAGACAAATTTTAAAAAATATATAGATAAAAAGAAATGAAACCTTAAGCCCATCAGTGATAAACTGATACCCACTAATTAAGCTCTAGAACGCCGCAAAAGTTCAAGTAGAGGGCGGTTGGACACCGGAATAAACTTGACAATCCAACCTATCGGCCAAGAGAAAGCCGCAATGCCTATGCAAACTCCCCACTGTCCCCAATCCAACCTCACTGTATCAGCAAATTTCCGCAAAAACTCCACCATCACCACCTGCAAGATAACAGTCACTGCTATTATACCAAGGAAGAGCTTGTTCTTGTGCATCCCCTCGAACACATTCCTCTTCTCCAGCTTCCTTGAATTGAACTCGTTGAAGACTTGGCAGAGGACGAAAGTGTTAAATATTAGCGTGTTGTTCTCCGCTTTGCTCACTCCGAATAGAGACTCCCCTTTGAATTGGAACACCAGCAGAATGGCAATCTGGAATACAGCCTGCGCCGTGAGATTCCTCCACATGATGTTGGTAATGAGAGGCTCCGTCCGGCCCACCGGTGGCTTCTCCATCAGCTCCTTGGTGGGCGTGTCCGTGGCCAAAGCCAGAGCACCCATTGTGTCCATGATCAGATTCACCCACAGGAGTTGCACTGTCGTCAATGGAACAGCGCCTGTCGTTACAGCGGAGACGAAGTTTACCACCAATGCCGCCACGTTTACTGTAAGCTGAAACTGTAGGAACTTTTGGATGTTGTTGTAGACACACCTTCCCCATCTCATGACGATCACCACCGTATCGAAGTTGTCGTTCATGATTACGATGTCCGAGCTCTCCTTTGCGACTTCGGTACCTTGAATGCCCATGGACAGCCCGACATCAGCTTCCTTCAGCGCTGGGGCATCATTCGTTCCATCTCCGGTGACCGCAACAACGTGGCCACTTTGCTTCAGAGATTGCACCATTAGCAGCTTATCGAATGGGGAAGATCTTGCCATGACTCGAATCCGATCGATCTTATTCATTCGCTCCTCTTCCGAGTAGTTTCTGAATTCTTGTCCTTCGACGACTAGTGCATCGGAGTCGTCAGCTCTAATTATACCGCATTCGATTGCGATGGCTCTGGCTGTGAACACATTGTCCCCTGTTATCATCTTGACGCCCACACCGGCATTTTTACAAGCATCTATTGCTGCTTCCACTTCGGGACGACAAGGGTCCTTTAGGCCAACAAACCCCAATAAGGTGAGACCACTTTCATCGAGCTTTTGAGTCGCTCCTTGATCCACATGAACGACCTCATCTGCACCGGTGATTTTGTAGGCGAAGGCGATGCACCGAAGACTGGAGGCCGCCATGCCTTGGATGGTCTTCTCAAGCTCCAGTTTTGACTCTGGATCAATCGCTCGAACGCTTCCATTCGTCTCAGAGTAATGGGAGCATTGAAGCAAAATCATTTCCGCTGCTCCTTTCCAATGCGTGATCATTGCTTTGCTCGCTTTCTCTTCCAGTTGCACTCCACTTCGTTTCTTTTCTGAATTGAAGGCCTCGACGTGGACGACGGTTGAACTCCTCTTCATATCCTCCGCGTCCATTCCAAGATCCAGAACTGCCCAAGAAAGAAGAGCCTTCTCGGTGGGGCTGCCGGAGATTTCCGGCTCTGCCGTTCTGTTAGGCCGATAAACACTGCCGGTAGTGTTCATTCCTACTGCTTGATGAAGTAATGTTAGAACTCTTGACGCAATTGAGATGGCGCTACTGCTGCCCATCCTACATTCTTCATTGCCAATGAAAATTTTGGTGACCTTCATTTGATTCAGCGTCAGAGTCCCTGTTTTGTCGGTGCAGATGGTGGTAACAGAGCCCATCGTCTCGCAAGCTGAGAGTCTACGAACCATGGCATTGTCCTTCATCATCCTCTTCATGGAGAAGGCCAGCGTCAGCGTCACCGCCAACGGGAGCCCTTCAGGAATGGCGACGACGATGATCGTGACTGCATCCTGGAAGTTATTGACAATGGCGCTAATAACGTTGGAGGCATTCACCTTGTCTTTATTGAACTTGGGCTGCCCGTTGTCGTCTTTAGTGCTCCCAGTGAAGTAGCGGATCATGAGCACGGAAAAGACTGATACGGCCACCACAATGCCGATCTTTCCAATGCTGGATGTCAGCTTCTCGAGCCGCTCCTGGAGAGGCGTGGGCTCCGACGTCTCGCGGGTGATGGTGCTCATCATCTCCCCCCACGTCGTGTCCATGCCGACCGCAGTGACGAGCATCGAGGCGTATCCATCGATGACTTTGACGCCGGAAGTGAGGAAGGGGTTGCCGGCGTCGATGTCAACAGGATGGCTCTCGCCAGTCATGCTGGATTCATCGATCTGAAGCGAATGCCCATGAAGGAAGACTCCGTCAGCGGGGACCTGATCCCCGATCTTTAAAAAAACGACGTCTCCGACGACGATGTCGAAGATAGAGACGTCCTTCCGGTGGCCGTGCCGAATGACGCTCGCGTTGATGTTATTGCACTCGGCCGACAATTTTTCGAATCTCTTCATCTGGCGAAAGTTGCTGACGGCGGTGACAGCAGAGACCAGGAAGACGGCCAGGAAGATGCTGGCGCCCTCATACCAGCCTTCTTTGAGGCCATGCTCTTTGATGCCGAAGGCGAGAGAGACGACGGCGCAGGCCAAGAGGATGAGGAGGAATAAGTCGTTGAGCGCCTCGTAGACGAACCTGAAGAACCCTTTGGGTTTCGGCTTTGGGTAAGTGTTAGATCCGAAGGCCACGGACCGGGCGCTGAGATCATCGGCGCCGCCATAAATGCCCGCCTCCGCATTCGAGGCCAGTGCATCGACGAGGCCTGTAGCTCCGCCGAGGCGGCGCAGCTCCTCGATCCGACCCTCCTTGACGAGGACCTTGAGGCCGTCGGTGTCGACGTGGGTGAAGGACGGGGTTGACAGATGGCGGTCACCCTCGACATCAATGGCGACGTAGGAAGGGCTGTGCATGATGCCGGTCAGCCGCTTCCTGGCGAGGGAGCACATGGCGCGGCAGGAGTAGATCATGGCGAAGGCAATTCGCCATCTCCGGAGAGGAAGCGAGGTGGTGCTACGGCCGGCGCCAGCGAGAAAAGAAGCGTGAAGATCCATGCACGATCTAATAAACGGGACGGAGAGGAGGAGGAGGAGCAGATGATGTGTATGAGAGCGACACCCCTACGATTCTTTTATACGATCCTGCACTCGGTTTGACGAAGGAGATGGGAAGCTTCGGCGAGTGAAGTGCGCCGCTTTTGCTGGAAAGGGGGAGGAGGACGAATCACAAGCGATTGATCGATCGAGCTCATAATGAAATTTCTGTGTTTGTATGTGATTATTACGGTGAAATTAATACTAAATTCCTTTTTCGGTATAATTCGAAACGTCTCAAATAATGAATTAAATGCATCGAAAGGTACCAAGTATGTATATCGAATATATTCCATACATATCAAGTAACGAGGGGAAGATGGAAGATGGTTGCAGAGAAGCTTCTTCCTTCCTTCGCATATGGCGCAACGATAGGCGATAGATATCCGAATTAAGCGTTTTGATTTGGTAAGCAGGTGATATATGTATATATCGTTACCATATCTTTAAAGTGTTTTCTAAATTAGTTAATTAATAATTATTAATATTTTATTCCTAATTAGTTGAGATCACGTGATGATGGTGATGAATCAGAATTCCACGTATACTTATATCAAGATGACCTTTTTGCCCATGATTTATGATGAAGGTCAGGTCATGTATCAATGTATGTCCGTTGTGGAATCGACAAATGAGAAAGTCATCGTCTAGTGAAGCTGCATGCATGCAGAAAAGAAGCCATACGTGCTAATTTCGATACGTCGTCCGGTCTAGCCTTCTAAAGCAAGATCAACCTTCCACGTGTTTGATCTGGACCGCTGATTTATCGTTTAAATCAAATCACTGATATTTAAATTTCGACGGCTCAGATGGAAATCGAGCACCTTGATATGTACACTTGATTTCATCCAATAAATTAAAACACAGAAAACAAGTATAGACTGGCTCCGTAGAATAATGTGATGGGATGGATCGAGGACTAAAAACCTAAATATAAATAAATAAAACAAATAAAATCATCAATAAGACCTGGGAACAAACATGTATCAAATAGAGCCAAACTCAACAAAAATTGTGTAGAATATAAATTGAACCAGATTAACTAGGCTGGTGCAAGACCGAGTCTACCTGAATCAAACGGTATTATATATTTGAGCTAGTCCAGTTTCATTCTGCATTCATATCCATCAAACGGTATTATATATATATTTGAGCTAGCCCAAATCGGCCATGTGCAAAATTAAATCGGCACCTCAAATACTTATTCTAGTCAAGCTCACATTAGAGCTTTGAGTTTTTTTTTTTCTTTTCGAAAACCCCAGTAAAAAGACTAACTGCTACTCAAGTTAGAGATTTTAGTCATTGAATCAGAGTTCAACTCCTCCTCTCTTACATGAGTACCAATAAAGTCCCCCAGGAAGTCAATTTTATTCCAACCATTAAGAGAATCTATTACAGTACTATTTCCTTCCATTACAATTTCATTAAACATGTTAAACAAACTAACTCTTCCTTCATTATATCCAGAGCTAACACCTTCTCCAATTCTTTTCCATAGGGTAATCCTTCGGCTGGGATGTTACTTTTTCTGCTTTGGTGGATACTGATAGCTTGTTGTCCCTGGCCCGAGATCTTGAGACTATCCAACACTTGAGGAGTGATGATTCTTTTGAGTGGAAATGGACCTTGGATGGTCTCTACTCTATTAAAAGCCTTTATTTGTTGCTCACTTATCGTGGGGTACCAGATGGTTGCCTTGGCTTCCTATGGCGTATTCGTCTACCCCCAAGATTTCTTTATTCGGGTGGCTAAAACTAAGGAAGCGGCTTCTAACGAGAGATCGACTCCTTCATTGGGACATTGCTAGTGACACCTCTTGCTTTCTGTGCGTGAATGGCTCGGAAACTCATGATCATTTATTCCGTGCTTGCTCTTTCAGTTGTGATTGGTGGAAAGCTTTCTTGGCTCTTCTTCGTATCTCTTTCTTCCCGCTATCCTGTTCTCCTTGGAGGTCTTACGGTGCTTCTGCTTCTCTTTCTCGAGCTGCAGCTTTGCGAGCGCGTCTGCTTCTCATTTGGAGTTGGTATATTTGGTTTGAGAGGAATTCCAGAGCATTCAGGGATCAAGCATCCACCTCTCAAGTTCTTGCCACATCCGCGGCCAGTTTCTTTGAACTTTGTTCGTCTTAATGTATTTTATTTACTTTTCAACTTATTTTGTACTCTCTCCCCCCATACCTATACCTTTCATACCTCGTGAATAAAATGCAGGGTTCTCCTTTTCAAAAAAAAAATATATATATTTCCTTTTCCATCATCTAAACCCGATTTTGCAAGTTTATGGGCCTCATCATTCAAATATCTTTTTATATGAGTCCATTTCAGACATGTCACCTTACTAGTGTGTTCTTCGATATCCATCACTAAGTCTCTCATAAACCATGGACTTTTACACTTTTTATTCATGATTCTAACAATTCTTTGACAATCAAAAAAAAAACTTCAAGTGCTTAATATTCATACCTTTAATTAGGTTCAATCCAAATTCTACCGCCCTTAATTCAGCTAACATTGGATTGTCAATGAATCTGAAACAACGTGCTTTCAGATTATTTTCATCCTTCTCATTCAACAACATACATCCAAGTCCTGATTCCTTTGTATCTTTAAGCCAAGCAGCATCGCAGAACAACTTGTACATTTGATGTTCATTATTTATATTATTATGAATACTAACATCTTGAGCAGCATCTACCTTCTTCTATGATATACACCTTCCAATCAAGCATCTTCCCCTCAATCCATTTGCTTTCTTTCCAATCATCCATGTACTCAAACTTATGACCAATAGCCATTTCAATTCTTGACCAGAATTCTTTAGCTATGTCACACTCAAAAAATATTTGTTGATATTATCTTCTTCCTTCATACAAGAATAACACAGATGCTTCTGAATTTTACTAATTCTGGACAACATACTTGTAGGTAATCTTTTCAACAATAGTTTCCATGCAAAGAATTTGACCTTTGGCAAACTGATCATACTCCAAATCTTCTCCCAATCAACACTGTTATCCACCACTGTAGATTCTCTACTTTTCAGGAAGTTGTAAGCATTCTTGCAATTTAATTTTCATTTTTTCATTCAAAACTCAAATCCATTTGTCTTTCGCATCTGATATAGGAATATAGATTTGAATTATTTTCTTTACCAATTCCACACCAAACATCTGCTTTAGTAGCCACACATCCCATTTCCCTTCTTTAATCAAAGAGCTAACTGTGCACTCTTCAATATCAAAATTCATGTTCACAAAAGTGGGCCATCTATTTAAAGGAATATAATATATCCAACGATCACCTCCTATGTTAACTTATTCACCATTTCTTATCTTTATTTTCAGCCCTTCTCTTAATCTGATAACAGCTTCAAAGAAGCTCTTAAAAGACCATGACATCTTTCCTTTCAAACTTAGCTGCCAAGGATGAATATTTACATATCTTTTGTTATGACCTTAAAAAAAAGGATTGAATTGTGAATATATTTTATTGACGGGTCTTTTTGCAAAATGCCTAATGATTTATATTTAGCCCTAATCCTCCTCTAATCTCTTGGGGGCTTTGGTGTCGGCAATGGTTGAGGAGGCAGGCGATCGGAGTGGCGTGCGATGGCAGTGAAGACTCCGGTAAAGATCGGCGTTTGGAGGAGTTTATAGGCAGGAGTTCTTATCTTCTCTGTTGATCCGTCAATTTTTCCCATGGCTTCGTTCATCGGCAGCAAGTTGGAGAAGAGGAGATTGTAGTCGGAACCGGTCGGGAGGCGAAGCCGGTCGGAGGGTGATGAGCGATTGGTGGCGTTGGCCATGCGGCCTTGGCGGCAGCCAGGCCGTAGCAGCCATGCCGCTGCCCGCGGTATGGCAGCAGTCATGGCTGCTGCCTCTACCTGTCCTGGCGAAGGGACGATGTCCCACCGTCGCCGGAGATCGGTGAGGAGGCCGGAGGGGGGGGGGGGGCGACGGGTGGTCGCCGGCAATTGGATCAGAGGGAGGGTCGGCGAGGACCCGAGGAGGAGAGAGAAGGGCGACGTCGGGCTGGGTGTCGGGTGACGAGCGGGGTGAGACGAGTGGGAGATGAGAGTTTTATTAGATTTAATAAATAAGTTAATTAAGAAGAGAACGGTATTGAATGAAATGAGGGTAATTTATAAAATATTAAGGTATTTTTAGATTTGATTGTAGGATCGTCGAATCGAGTTGGGGTGAATACCAAAGTTGTAGGTTTTTGCATTCTAAATGCGATGGTGGTGTCGGATTTCTGATTGGAGGTCGTATGATAGGTTTTTTATATATTTTAATATTATTTGATGGTTAATAGTTATTATTTCAGTTTGATAAATAATTAAATAATGTAGAATAGTTGTATTTCATGTTAGGTGGTGATCTAGAGTGTAGATAGTGGTGTTGGATGTGAGTTGACTCTTATTGTAGCCGATGAATATTGAATGGATAAATTGACAGTTTTATCTTTGCCTCTAATTGCTTGAATTGCTTCTAAATTTTGTTGATCTCCCGTTGCATGTTGTTGGCCCATATACATGTTGATATCATATTATGTTGCATGAATTGCATCTATAGTGATTATGATGATTAGGAAGCATGTGTAGGTGCTAAGGAGTTGCATAATGCTAGATTCAGATTGTTGGTTGGTCGCATTATTGATGTAGTTGTTGTCATATGCATTATATTTGTTGACATCGAGCTGATAGCATTTTATGCATGTTGCTTTTATAGTTGTGAGAGTTATATTGACATGTTGTGAATTATGACTTGTTGTGGGCGCAAGCCCGGACACTGTTGATTTATTGCCCGAGGTGTATGGGCGATGACACCGGTGATCACAAAATTTTCACATGAGGTGCGGCGTCGCGCTGTTAGACGTTGGCGGGCTCGTGTGCGGCGTCGAGGTGTTAGATGTCGGCGGGCTATCTTTTAGATAGTCGCATCTCTAGCTGAAGCGGGCTTGAGGTGTCACTCTCGAGGTGCGAGAGTGCGGGGGAAACCCAAATGTCCACTACGCTCTTGATTGGGTGATTATTATGCATGTACGCATTGTCGGTAGGATATGTATGATTTGATGTTGTGCTAGTTGACATGAGTATATGATGATAGCTATGAGGTGCATACATAATTATACATGTATATAGTGATTGTTAGATGCATAAGTGTTTACTTAAGGATAACACCGCATTAGTTGGTACGAGCATATAATGTTGGTAGTGGTATGTACATAGTTGAATATCATGTCATCATGGCATCATGGATGGTCATCTTTACCTCTTGACATATTGTGATATCCTACTCAGCTTTTCGCTGATGTTTGTTGTTTTTGCTTCAGATCTGCAGGTTCGAGTGGTAGCTAAGAAGGTCTAGATAGATAGAGTAAAGGAGGTAGACTTTGACATTGATTTCCGTAGAGATGTATAAAATTTCTTGAATAGCATTTTATTATTGTAATATATATTATTCTAATGCAAGTGGTTGAGGTTCATGTTGCAAGCTGTTCATGAAGGATTTGGTTGTGTTAGATTGATCGTCGGTTGCGCTTCTCCTAGGCGGTGTTCCTTATTTAGGGATGAACCTAGGCAGGGCGTAACATCTTTCTTGCAAAAAATTAATCCAAAGATGGTCTTTTTTGTTCAAAAAAGGTAACACCTCTTAGCATGAATGGCTGCCTTCATGATGCTTAGATCCTTGACTCCTAACCCATCATTTCTTTTACTTAAAGTAACTCTATCCCAATTGTTTCTTCTCCTTGTTTTCCATAAGAAATCTCTGCCTACTTTTTTATGTTCTTCTAACACCTTTCCACTGATATTCATGGTAGATAAAGTGTGTATAGGCATTGAATTCACTACAGAATTCAAAAGTACCACCTTTCCTGCCTGAGAAACCATGTTGTTTGCTCAATTCTCCAATCTCTTTTCAGCCTTCTCCACTATCTGTCTCTGATATATAATAGGTACCCTTCCCTTATCAATATAAGCTCCCAGATATTTCATAGGAAATACCCCTTCCTTAATACCCAAAATATCCTTAATCTCCTTCTTGATTTTGTCATTACAGTTTATTGGGAAGAAATTTTTTGACTTATCCAGACTGATTTTTTGATTTATCACTTTGCAATAACTATTCAAAACCCTCTTAAGCTGCTCACAAGATTCCTTAGTGTTTTTTATTGTGAACACTATATCATCTGTAAAAAACATTAGTGTTTTTGATTGTGAACACTATATCATTCGTAAAAAAACATATAACTAGTGCTATTACCCTTGTACTTAAAAGGTTTAATTCTCCCACTTTCCATTTCTTTTTTCACCATCAAGGATAGCAATTCTTGTAACATTTTGAACATAAAAGGAGACAAAGGATCTCCTTATATCACTCCTTTATGGCTGCTAAAACAATCAGACCGAGCTCTATTAATAGAACATCTATGGTATGCTGACATCAGACATGCCTGTCATATGTCAGAATTCTTCCAAGGCAAATTCATCCATTTTCAGATTTCTTCTAAAGCATTCCAAGACACTCTGTCATATGCTTTTTATAAGTCCAATTTTATTAGGAAATATGAGTATTTCCTCTTGGACTTACTCATAATATTCATCATTTCTGATATGATGATTATGCTGTCTTGCAATCTCCTCTTCTCCACAAAAGCACATTGTTCCTTAGAGATGATATCTTTTATATGAGGCTTTAATCTGTTCACTATCACCTTTGCTAATATTTTGTACCCCACATTACATAAAGCAAATGGCCTGTAGTCTTTTATTTATCTAGCCTGTTTCTTTTTTGGTATGAAAACCAAATTAGTCTCTCCCCAAGATTTAGGTAGACCAAGCATTTCCTGGAACTCTTTAAGAACCCCACAGAAACTAGATTTCATGCAGTTCATCCCAGAAGTTGATATAAAATTCAAGACTATAGCTATCCGAACCTGGTGCCTTGCCCCTACCCAAACTGTTAATAACATCAATTATCTCATTCTCAGAAAAGTCAGCAATTAACTGTTGATATTTACTATTTGGTATTCTTTTCCACTGTAACTCCTTATAAGGTTCCCAATTTATAGATACATTCTCCTCATTCCTCCAAAGATTTTTATACCACTTTACAAACTCATCTACAATTTTATTTTCCTCTTTAATTTCCTTCCTCTCCACACTAATTTCCAGAATTCTATTATGTCTTCTTTTCATTTTCACAAAGTTATGGAAAAACTTCGAATTTTTATCATTGGCTTCAATCCATTTGGTTCTTGCTTTTGTCCACCACTTGATCTGAACTTGTCTATTTAAAGTCATTGCTTTATTAGACAAGCTCTTCAATTTCAGCAGGTCTTGTTCATTAGCAGTTCCTTCAGCATCAATTTTTTCCAAAATTCTCAATTCATTCATGGTATCTTTCAGCCTCTTTTCTAAAGAGCCAATTTGATTCTTACTTATTTTCATCATATCTTCACCAAGTTGTTTCATTTTAGCCTCAAAACTTTTCAATAAATTGTCTTCATTGTTCACATTTTCCCAATTCATTCTCACCCTATCACAAATATCTTTGTACTTAAGCCAGTATAACTCAAATACAAATCTCATTTTCTTTTTACCAATATATGCATTTCTCCTTATATCGATGAATATGGGTCGGTGATCAGAAGCTAATTTCTTTAAATGGTGAACTACAGTTTCATTGAATTCATTCAATCATTCTACATTGGCATAAGCTTTATCTAGCCTAGTCATCACCCTCTTGTCACCATTTCTGTTATTGCACCATGTGAATTTATTACCTTTGAATTTCAAGTCAATCAAACCTGCATCCAAGCACAAGTCTTTGAATGCCTTTATTGAGCTTCCATAAGAAAAAGGCTTTCCTCCCTTATTATCTTCAGGACAGTCTACACAATTGAAGTCTCCGGATATCAACCAAGAAGTACTTCCCACATCTAGAGCTCTTAGGAATTCCTACATAATCTTTCTTTCCTTGCCCACGTTACTAGCATATAACCCTGTAAATAACCATGGTTTCTCATTGAATCTCTTCCAAAACATGTAATGCTTGTCTGCAGCTGTGAATCTTCCTAACAGTATACACTTTAAACTTCCAAGCCATTAAACCCCACCTCCCCCCCCTCCCCCCACCTTCCATCACCCTCTACATAGCAACCATCCCATCCTCTTCCAAACTTACTTATACATGCTTTAGAATTTTCCTCATCCACATGTGTCTACACTAGCATAACTAATTTAGGATTATACTCTTTCAGCATCAGATTTAAGTAATCCAATCTTGCAGTCTTTAAGCCTCCTCTGATGTTTCATACCAGTAATTTCATAATTGATTTTGATTAGAGCTGATATATATCTTCTCTATCCCCTGAAGGATCTTCATCTGATATAATTACTCCAACATTATTAGAGTTTTTTTTTTCTTTTTCACTTTGCTATGTTTGATATTAAAAGGGAAGTTCTCGGCGTGTACTGTTTGGCAAATTGATTCCTTTAGCCGTCATTCGAGCTTTGAGTTTATGAATCAAATTGAATGCAAATAATGCATTACCCAACCGGCTTGATTACACCCTATTGAATACGGGTATAAAGTGACTTGGAATATGATTTCAAATTATCCCAGTAGAATTTACATATTTATGTTATTTATGATAATTTAGAATATACTCAAATTAGCATTAACACATCCAATATTTGTATTTAAAATATGAATTATATCTTTTGTACTGCACCATCTATTTTAACTCATAAAAATGTCATCAATACATACATGATTAACAAATTTGCTCAAACAGGATCCAGACTCTCGAGATGTAATAAAACAAAGGAACAATTTACAGTATTAATTGTCAAATAAATCAAATTAAATACAAGCCCTGGTCAACGAATAAATGAATAAATAAAATAAAGGAAGAAGCCATCTCCCAGTCTCCCTGAACCAACCCTACTGATTAAGACCTCACATGAGCCCATAATTCAAGCAGAGGCCTGTTGGACACCGGTATAAGCTTGACAACCCAACCAATCGGCCACGAAAGAGCTGCGATGCCGACGCAGATTCCCCACTGTCCCCAGTCCAACCTCACCGTATCAGCAAATTTCCTCAGTAACTCCACCATCAACACCTGCAGAATTATAGTCACCGCTATGATCCCCAGGAAGAGCTTGTTCTTGTGCATCCCCTTGAACACGTTCTTCTTCTCCATCTTCCTCGAGTTGAACTCGTTGAACACTTGACAGAGAACAAACGTGTTGAAGATCAACGTGTTGTTCTCTGCTTTGCTCACTCCGAACATCGACTCCCCTTTGAACCGGAACACCAGCAAAACCACGATTTGGAATATAGCCTGCGCTGTGAGGTTCCTCCACATGACGTTGGTGATGAGCGGCTCCGTCCGCCCCACCGGCGGCTTCTCCATCAGCTCCTTGGTGGGCGTGTCCGTGGCCAAAGCCAGAGCACCCATCGTGTCCATGATCAGATTCACCCACAGGAGTTGGACCGTCGTCAATGGAACGGTGCCGGTGGTGACAGCCGAGACGAAGTTTACCACCAGTGCTGCGACGTTCACCGTGAGCTGAAACTGCAAGAACTTTTGGATGTTGCTGTAGACGCACCTTCCCCATCTCATAACCGTCACCACCGTGTCGAAGTTGTCGTTCATGATGACGATGTCCGAGCTCTCCTTTGCGACTTCGGTGCCTTGGATGCCCATCGACAGTCCCACATCGGCTTCCTTCAGCGCCGGCGCATCGTTCGTTCCATCTCCGGTGACTGCAACAACGTGACCCTTTTGCTTCAGGCATTGAACCATGAGCAGCTTATCGAACGGAGAAGACCTCGCCATGACTCGAATGCGATCGATCTTATCCATTCGCTCCTCTTCCGAGTAGTTTCTGAACTCTTGTCCTTCGACGACCAGTGCATCGGAGTCATTAGCCCCAATTATGCCGCATTCGATTGCGATGGCTCTGGCTGTGAACACATTGTCCCCTGTTATCATTTTGACGCCCACACCGGCATTTCTACAAGCACCTATGGCTGATTCCACCTCGGGACGGCAAGGGTCCTTTAGGCCAACAAACCCAAGGAGGGTGAGCTCACCGTCATCGAGCTTTGGAGTCTCTCCTTGATCCAAACGGAGGCCCTCCTCTGAAGCGGTGTTTTTGTAGGCGAAGGCGATGCAACGAAGACTAGAGGCCGCCATGTCTCGGATGATCTTTTCAAGCTTCAGTTTTGATTCCAGATCAATAGGTCGAATACTTCCATTCCTCTCAGAGTAATGAGAGCATCGAATCAAAATCATCTCGGCGGCTCCTTTCCAGTGCGTGATCATTGCTCCGTTCGCTTTCTCTTGCACGAGAACTCCACTTCGCTTCTTTTCTGAATTGAAGGCCTCCACATGGATGACGGCGCACCTTCTCTTCAAATCTTCCATGCCCATTCCAAGATCTGAAACTGCCCATGAAAGAAGAGCTTTCTCCGTCGGGCTACCTGTGATTTCTGGCTCTGCCGCTGTGTTAGACCTGTAGACACTGCCGGTTGTGTTGATTCCTACGGCTTGATGAAGCATTGTTAGGACTCTTGGCGCAATTGAAATGGCGCTGCTGCTGCCCATCGTACATTCTTCGTTGCCAATGAAAAATTTGGTGACCTTCATTTGATTCAGCGTCAGAGTCCCTGTTTTGTCGGTGCAGATGGTGGTAACAGAGCCCATCGTCTCGCATGCTGAGAGTCTACGAACCATGGCATTGTCCTTCATCATCCTCTTCATGGAGAAGGCCAGCGTCAGCGTCACCGCCAACGGGAGCCCTTCAGGAATGGCGACGACGATGATCGTAACTGCATCCTGGAAGATATCAACGATGGCGCTAATAACGTTGGAGGCAGTCACCTTGTCTTTATTGAACTTGGGTTGCCCGTTGTCGTCCTTGGTGCTCCCAGTGAAGTGGCGGACCATGAGCACGGCGAAGACTAATACGGCCACGACAATGCCGATCTTCCCAATGCTGGATGTTAGCTTCTCGAGCCGCTCCTGTAGAGGCGTCGGCTCCGTCGTCTCGCGGGTGATGGTGCTCATCATCTCGCCCCATGTCGTGTCCATGCCAACGGCGGTGACGAGCATCGAGGCGTATCCGTCGATGACCTTGACGCCGGACGTAAGAAAGGGATTCTTGCTAGCGTCGACGTCAATCGGGTGGCTCTCGCCTGTCATGCTCGATTCGTCAATCTGCAGAGAATGCCCTTGGAGGAAGACTCCATCAGCGGGGACCTGATCGCCGATCTTTAGAAATATTACATCTCCCACCACGATATCGAAGATGGAGACATCCTGACGGTGGCCGTCACGGACGACGGTGACGCTGATGTTGTTACATTCGGCGGATAATTTTTCGAATCTCTTCGTCTGGCGGAAGTTGCTGACGGCGGAGACGGCGGAGACAAGGAAGACAGCCAGCAAGATGCTGGCGCCCTCATACCAGCCTTCTTTGATGCCGTGCTCTTTGATGCCGAAGGCGAGAGAGACGACGGCGCAGGCCAATAGGATAATGATGAACAAGTCGTTAAGCGCCTCGTAGACGAACCTGAAGAACCCCTTTGGCTTTGCTTTTGGATAGGTATTGGATCCGTAGGCCGCCTTCCGAGCGTGGAGGTCATCCTCGTCGCCATTGATGCCCTTCTCTGCGTTCGAGGCCAGCTTGTCGACAAGGCCAGCCGCTCCACCGAGGCGGTGCAGCTCGTCGAGCCTCCGCTCCTTGACGAGGGGCTTGAGGCCGTCGTTATCGGTCTGAGAGAAGGATGGCGGCAGCAGATGCTTGTCGGCGTCGACATCGAGGACGACGTAGGATCGGCTGCGGTTAATGATGTCGGTGAGCTGCTTCTTGGCGAGGGAGCAAATGGCGCGGTACGAGTAGATCGTGGCAAAGGCAACACGCCATCGCCTGACTGGTGGCGAAGTGGTGGTGCATCGACCGGAGCCGATGAGGAAGGAAGTAGCAAAGTCCATACAAGTATTATATCAACTAAAAGGTGATGTTTGTCGAGCCAATCACCTAAGGAAAAGCTGCTTAATCTCTCAAGCACTTGCGATGTATGCTAGCAATTTACAGGGGAAGCAGGTGATGATGACTGATGACCGGCGTTCTTCTTCATTTTATAGATCCATGGACATGGACGTCTGCCTTTAAGTCGGCCGAGACGCGGCCCGGACGCTTGTAAGGAAGATAGGAGGAAAAGGTCGTGTGATTGCAGGAAAATTCCAAGATGGTTGAGCGGGACATTCCTTTCTTTAATTGCTATATATCTATGAGTCATGACATACACAACAAGTTTTTGTTCTTTTCAAAAGCATTTAATTTTAAATAATCCAAGGAAATTTCCTCGTCTTTTCAACGAAATATTTATATCTCTATAAGCAAAGATTTTATATTGCAAAATGAAATAAATGTTGGGCGGTGGATTAAGGAATAAAGGAGACTTCTCTCCGAAGAAACACGTGTCCCATTTTCCGAGTGATTGCGGCTGATCCACAACCACACTGAGAAGAATTTGTTTCCAGTTTTCCATGGCATGTTGACGTGAAAGGGAAGAAAAATAAATTTGACCCTGATCTGATCTCTTCAGTATTACACCTAATAGAAAAGGACCTCTGCGCGTAGAGAAGAATCGAAGATGAGTGGAATGATCTATATCACTTTATCTTTTCTCCAATTCAATTGGGCTTTATAGACTCCCCAAATCATTTTTACGCGGCCCAAGTGACCTCGCTTGTCCTTAATTCTCTAATCAACGTCAGTTGTGCTAACTAGGGCCGAGCAAAATCTGATTCGATCCGAAATTTTTTGAAAAATTGATCCAAAAATTCATTTCGGGTATATCGGGTCGAGTTGGGTCGAGTTCGGATGAAAACCCTGTTTAACCCGACCCGACCCGATTTTAAGTTAAATATATATTTATATTATATGTATTGATAAAAGATAGTGTTGATTTTGTGCCTAGAAGGGTGGAAATAAAGTTTAGGAGGTTTTGAGTTCAAGTCCTACTTGGGTTATAATTTTAATACAATTGTTCACTTTTTCTATCACCATTTTCAAGATTAATTTTATTTTTTTTATTTTTTTTCTAAACCGAATTCGGGTTAATCGGGTCGGAGCCCGATTTTTTCTGGTTATTCGGGTCGGGTATTGACCCGACCCGCCCGATGCTCAGCCCTAGTGCTAACAGTGTGTTTGTGTGTGTTAACTCCCATCAACTATAGTTGATGTGTGCAAAGACTACATATTGTGTTAGTCTGTGTTAACTCCCATCAACTATAGTCGATGTGTGCAAAGACTAGGGACGGTAAAAATAGGCACGGCACGATAGCACGGCACGATAACTGCGGCCCGGGCCGAAAAATTTGGCCCGATAAGCTTATCGGGCCGGGCCGGCCCGATAACATTGCGGGCCGACGCGGGCCGGCTCTTATCGGGCTGGCCCGGCCCGTTTGGCCCGCTAAACATATATATATATATATATATATATATATATAAGTTTAGATTAGGGCTTGTTTAGTGCTTTAAAATTGAATGTGAAGTTAATCTATGGAGTTTTTCATATGAAATATCATATTTGATACTTATTTGGTCTCTTAAATATTTTAAATTATTTTTTTTACAATTTTTTTAAAAAAAATTAGTTAATAAGAGGGCTCGCGGGCCGGGCCGGGCCGGGGCGGGCCGGGCCGGGCCGGGGCGGGCCGGGAATTCCCGGCCCACTAAGTTAGCGGGCCGGGCCGGGCCGGCACGCTACCTTATCGGGCCGGGCCGGCCCGTTTTGCCACCCCTAGCAAAGACTACCTAAACTACCAAGTGTGCACGGAATCTCCCGTGACTATATTTTTTGTTCAAATAATCCCCCTCCGTTAGCCCGTCCGTTAGTAACTTAACGGTAAAACTTCCATGTGCGCAGAACCCTCCTCTCTAGCGCCACGTGGCAGCAATCTCTACCCTTCATCTCATCCGACGATCATCACTTCTTCTTCTACCAATTTCTCACATACTTACACTCATTCCCTTGCCTTAGACTCCACCGCCGCCGCCGCCGCAGCTAGAGGATTCAAGGAGGCCCTCCTCTTCCTCTTCCAACAACTTGATCCTCCTCTTCCGACGACAGCGACAGCGGCGATGGTGTCTAGGGCAAAAGGAGTGTAGGTAGGTGAGGGATGAGTAGAAGAAGAAGTGATGATCGTAAGATGAGATGTGGGGTAGAGATTACTGCCACATGGCGCTGGGGATGAGAGTTCTGCACACGTTGAGAGTTTTACCGTTAAGTTACTGACAGACGAGCTAACAGATGAGGTTATTTGAACAAAAAGTATAATCGCGGGAGGTTCTGTGCACACTTCATAGTTTAAGTAGTCTTTGCGCACATCGACTATAGTCGAGAGAGATTTCGTATAATTTATCCTACTTATTAATATCTTTAATCGGATTTGGACATTGATACAAAACAAACCCGAATCACAATATTTCTCGAATTCTCGTGTCGGAACAGGTTTAGATCCTAATTTGATCCGATCCGAAAACCTCATCTACCCGGACGTCGAGGAAATGGGAAACCGCGTGCCGCTGTGTACAAAAAGTCCATTTTGCTTGTGAGTTCGTTTGACGAAACGGAGGTTCGAAGTGGGTGTGCCTTCAAATTTCATCAACCTCGCTGACTCGTCGCGTCCTCTTCGGTGAGATGGCTACCGGAGGAGGGCTGACGATCCTCGACGGCAGCCAGCTCCGCGGCGCCGAACTCCATCCCGTCGTCCCCGATGGCGCCGTTACGGGCGCGCGTCTTCTCCAGTACGCCGATTCGGAAGCCGCCGCCCGCCTCTTCGGCATCGTCCTGCCGGAGTCCCTTCGATCCGCTGCCCGCCGGCGAATGGTCGGAGACGGCGATCGGTTCCTCGAGCAGGATTTCGACGATGCAGATTCAATGAAGAGGAAAGTCTGCGAGTATCTCCTCGCACTCGCTGATGAACTGGCAGGTACGAAGACCTTCTACCGGATCCCTCATTTTCCAGTTTTCTGGATTTTGTGTTGTTTTGAGTATAATGGACGGTGATCTGTTGGAATTATGCCAAGGATTTAATTTGATGAGGTGGGTTTTGTGATTTTCCTTAAAATTTGAACAGGTCAAACGGATCTTGATCTGTTGTGCTGTCAGAAACATTTGATTCGAATGAAATTTTAGGTGGATGAAAATGGACACTTGGTTGCTAAAAACGGGGCTCAACTTACCTAATTTACTAGAAAAAAATGCGTTGCTAAGTAGTCAAAACCCTCTTTCCATCCCATTTTTTTTTGTCTTGAACAACTTTAGGTACATTCACTTAAAAAAGGTTTACTTCTCACAAGAAAAGTCAAAATATCAAATCCCAGTTGCAAATTTCCTAGATTGGTCCAACAGTTTAATTTTACATTAAAGTCGATTCAAATAAATTGTTGAAATATGCACTTGACATTGAATTTTTACTTAGTAGTTATTGTTTAGAATGTTTAGTCCTTCCTTCTAAATTCTAAGGCATATTATGCTAAAGATTTCCCCCTTTAGTTAACTTTTTTGTTTATTTTTTTGGCGATTTAACTCATTTTAACAAGGTGGGACATGCCAATACTCATCCAAAGTTTGAAACCTAAGGACACTAAAACATGTCGCTTTAGTATTCACGAAAACATTAAAATTGGGAGTCAAAGAAATATCCTAGAATTCTGACTGATAAAGGCATAAAACATAAATATATAGAGGAATAAGAAACTATAAAGAGTATGAATTTTCTTGGCAAATATGAGTAGCATTGTCAACTTGTGCTTAGATATGATTGGTCACTTGTAAACATGTTCAGTATGTTTGATTTATCATGGCATCCATCTTTTGATGAACTCATCAAGAAAACATTTTGATATGTTTATTACTGCAGATTTATGTTTTGGCAGTGAAAATGTCATTAATGAAGTGTTTTCACTATTATTTTCAGTAACATCTGATATTATCCTAATTGATCTATCAATTATGTAAGCTGGAGTTCCTTTTCTCTATTTTTGTATGGGATATATAGAAGCTTGGCAATGATATTTGCTAGAAACTCCTCCATAAAATGTCACTTCAGTCCAGTCTCATAGTCTAGTGGTGAATTGTGAATCTCTATGATTAAATAATTTCTATTAGAAATGTTTACCAGAATGTCAAACCCACCATCTTTAACTTCAAATTCACATAAAAGGGCAATGTTTGTCCTAGTATGCATTAATAATGCAAATACAAAGTGAAGTCTGATAATCACCTATGCTCCTTTGATCATATTGCTCAAAATGACCTTATGCGATTAATATTTTAAGGCTACCAATTCTATGGTTGTCTTTTTCTTTTGTATAAGCATCGCGTGGATTCCACAACATATTAGATATGCTGTAAAACCTTGTGAATTTTTTTCTAAACAAAATTTCAAACTTTAACACTCTTTGCAATCATGTCACTGAGTTCCATTGATCATGAAAGTATCTATACATTGTAGATAATCCTCTTGTTATTTCGGCGTTGGATGGAAGTGCACTTCAAGTTTTTCTAGAAGATGAAGATGACTTTGCTATGTTGGCAGAGAACCTCTTTACTGATCTTGATGCAGATGACAATGGAAAGCTCACTAAAAAGGAGATACAGAATGCTCTTGCTCTTATGGGGCCAGAAATGGGGGTTCCTCCATTTTCAGGTTCTCTATTCTGCTACAATTTTGCCTCTGGTCATAGTTATCACTAACCATAAAACACCTACTGTTATGCTGACATATCCAAGAAATTTCTAGATTTAGGTTAATCCTGCTGGAAATAGGTTTAACTATTCTATTATAGTAATGGAAAACCTGTTGGCAAATACTATCATCATCATGTGCGTGAATAACCACTTCTCTGCTCTTTTGTTTAATTCTCCACTTTTTGTCAGTAGAGAACTCAACTACACTTTTATCTCATGCAATCTAAATGTTATTACCACCTTATCTTTGGAGAATCATAAGAGACTGCACTTACTGAAAAAATCAACAACACTTTGTTAGTTTTTCATGGTTTTCAACTTACTAGATTCTGGTTATTTTTCTTATCCCACAAATGAATTTAAATTCTTTTAATTAGTAAGTACTTTGTGACAGTTTGATAAACTAAAACATTGTGACTAAATTTTTGTGATCAATTGTTTTCAATTATTAGTGTTGTACCAAATTCATCCCACATAAAAATCAGTTCACATATGGAAGATAAGCTTTTTTAACACATACCACTTCATTTTGTGTAATGTTACTAAAAGGCTGTCAAACTATCTTTTTGGCAAGTTGAGCATGTCGATTAATCGTAACAGTTAAAAACTCAAATCTGATTAATAATTGCTTGGATATCTTCTAAACAAAGTCATGGGTATTTTCCTTCTTTTTGACACGCCACGAAGGGCATTACCAATGCCAGAAGATAGTTTGACCATAATTCCAAAACCATGGGTTCATGCATACTGCTTTTACTACGGTATATAGTGCATCAGAGCTCCTTGTGTGAGGTGGACGGATTGGGTCTAGGACCTAGTGTAGATAACCCTCAGGAATACTTATCTAGTGTGTTGGTTCACCCTTATGGCATTGGTAATGCCCTTTGTGGTGTGTCAAAAAAAAGGAAAAGACCCATGACTTTGTGTAGTAGTCAGGATTGTGCATGTATTCTCTTATTTTTGTAAAGGACATCAGTGTAAATTTAGCTTTCAACTCCATGTTAGCCTTTTTGTCTGGACAATTAATATTGTGTTAAGTAGACTTCACAAAATTCATATAAATAACTATATTACTCAAATTGTTCTTAGTAGCAATCTTTATCGCTATTGTTGTTATTGGACCTGTTTGCTTAAGAAATAGTCACACACCTGTCTTGTTAGATGTATCTCTCTATATATTCAATTATGCTGTAGCACACTTACCTATGATTTTATTGTCTTTGTTATGTTGGAACTGGACTCTCAATAGACATGCCATCAACTGGTACTTTTAGTTCTAGCTAGTGGGAGTTGCATGCAAGTTATTTGTCTTGATTTCTTATTATTCTCCAGAGGAGGTGAGATATTATATTATGTGGTGCAAACAGGATACAGTGATCTTCTTAACAACATATTAAAGAAACATGGAGCAGAAGGAGATGAACAGCTGGGCCAAGCACAGTTTGCACAATTACTTCAACTCATTCTGCAAGATCTTGCAGATGTATTGGCTGAAAAGCCTATTGTGGTTATCCAAAATGTTAAGGTTGCCAATGGATCTAAAATAAAATTGGTATGGCATTTTAATCTCTTGATACTAAATTGAATATATAGCTGAAATGATATATCTTAGCAGAAATATTAACTGCCTTGTCAATCTGATGCTAATCTCCCATTCTTTTGGCAAAGTTTTCTATATTTTTCGCTCATTAAGTGTGCTTGAAATTTTGTTCTCAAAACTAATTTTGAAAACAACATTTGCAGTTGTTGAACAACGAGGAGCTCCTTGATAGGGAGATAGAGAGTATGTTCGAAGATTGGAATGCTAAGAAACATGGAGGATATAAGGATCGATTACAGGAACTTTTCAAGGCAAAACGGTTGGAACTAGGACTGCCTCCAACTGAGTCTAATGAAGCAGCAGCTTATCTCTATGACCAAGTTTTTTCAGGTACTGGGGAAGTAGATATTGAAGATTTAACAAGAGATGCATTTCAAGCCATTGTTAAGGACCTCATGAAAAAAATTGTAGATCGACTTGAAGAGAACCCCATTTTGGTTGAAATGGGAAGTTGAGGCTGGTTGTATTTCATTCCTGAACTTGGTAAAAATTAGTATGCCTACAAATGTTGTATAAATATGTTGTTTCCTGCAGGGAAATTTTCCATACATCTAGATATGAGAACTTTCTAATATTTTGGGATGCAAAGGTATTATAGCATATGGTGTGATATATTATATATAGTCAATGAAAAGTGGTAATCTCCTGCAACTGTGCCCATTGCTGCGTTGTTTAGCTTTTCGCCAAACGAGTTGACAAACCTGTTGCTATCAACAACTACGACATGAGAAGAATCACCAATGGTTTGTTTCTTTCAAGGTGCTTGATGCACAAGTCTTTCTTGCTAATTTAGTTCATTTTTATATTCTTCCATATGATTAAGCTATTTGATTACTTATTAATCTAATTAGCGCACAAAACGAAGCTTCCTGTGGATAAAGCTAAAGATTAATTAAATATCACTTATCATGTCTCATGGCACATTGTTTTAGAATCCTTTAAATATATTTATTTAGTTGACTCAGAGAAAGGTCTAGTCGTTATGTGAAGTTTTCTATTTGGTAAAATTAATAACCACTAATTATAGACCCGATTGTCATCTTTCTGCTGATCTGATAATGATTAATGGCAAGTACAAGTTCCCAAATCTAGAATCGGACACTTTGCAATTCTTAAGATCAATCAACAGTACAATTAATCTTTCTGCTATGCTATGACAATATGCGTCCCCTCGAGCGTGAGTGCAACTTCTATGAACAGTCTGCTCATAAAAAAAATTTATGAACGAGTGAATATAAACTTTAAGAGAATGAATATGAACATATTGATTCTCTTTTTATTCATATTCAATTGCTTGAAATTTATATCTACTCAGTTCATAGAATCTTATATGAGCAGATTGCCCACGTAAGTTTTTTACCTCGAGCGATTTATTGAGCAATGCCTCGGGGAAGAATTGCTCCCTCGCCAAACCCCTCACCTGCTTGATGTAAGTCCTAAAATCCAAAACACCCGTCTCCAGTGCTCCGTCGAGAGCATACACCACCTCATCAATGGCCAACACCGCGGCTTCCTCCTCCAGCAAGCATCTTCCCCTCTCGTCCACCGGCTCGAATCCTTCCACCTCATCCGACAACGACGACGCCAATAGAGAATTAGTGCCATGAAGTCGCAACCAAGTGGACAGCATGTCCGCTTCGTCCACCTTCTCCTCCACCGCCTTCTTCAAGGCCCGTTCCTCTCCTTCAAGCTCTCGCAGGCCCCACTTGATGACCCTGGCTCGGTCACGCAGCACAGCTTGCGTGTTCCCGAGGCGCTCGATGTCCGCCTCGGTTTGAGCCTGGAGCTGCTTCGTGTCGCTGTGTAGGCGAGCAAATAGGCGGTCGATCGCCTCCCTCTTCGATGCAAAACTAGTCTCGCCAAAACTAGCAGACGCCGCGCCGGAGCTGTAGGGGTGGCAGAACTTAAAGATCTTGACGAGGTTACGCGCGAGGTCGCGGAGGTTGGACTTGGGATACAGCCATTCCTCGAGGTAGGGAGAGGAGACGAGTCCCGACGGCTCCACGAAAGGGTGGTCTGGGAGGATGGCCTGCTTGGCGGTGGGGAAGATGAACACGCGAGGCGGCGTAAAGGGGTAAGCTTGGAGCAACCATATCGTGACGATCACGTGCGGCATGGAGGAGGATATGGGCAAGGAGCCATGCGCTTGGAGGAGGAGGGAGTCGGCGCCGTCCTCGTCGGTGAATGTTTCGCAGTGGGCGGAGAGGGTGGGGAATTCGTCGAGGAGGGAGACGAGGTGGTCGCCGATGAGCCACTTCAGTTGGCCGTGGATGTACGAAAGCGCCTTCTCGCCCGTCGTTTGGAGAGCCGCGTTGATGAAGCGGGTGGAGGAGGAGGAGGAGACCATGATTGCTTATATCGATCGATGACCGGGATTGAGAAAGATGTGGTGTGGATTATAAGCAGCAAGAAAGAAAGTTGAGGGTGCAACTTGGACTGCAACTTGGAGGCCACGGAAGGTTGACAGGATCAATGCTGTATATATAGAATATATAAACGCATCAAATTTTAGCCTAATGAATCGGACTACGATATTTCCTGTCTTCAATTCGGATAATCTTCCGACCTATAATAATCAAAAAAGAGGCATGACCAGCCGAGGTCTCCTCTGCTTAATTTGATTTAGACTTAGGAGTAAATGTTAAAGATTGACTAAATTAATGGGTACAAATATAGCATTAGAAATTTTAAAAAGTTGACTTATATAGGTACAAGTAATTACTCATGATCATAAAAAAACATGCTTAAAATATCTCATCAGTAGTGGGTCAACTTAATTAGGTAAAACATAAATTAAGAAATGCTGTAGATATCGTTATTCATTTAATGATAGGTTTGACAAATTCGTGAGCACATATGCTAAAAATTTAACTCACAAAAAGGATGAACTTTCGCGCCAGGTAGGGGTCGAACCTACGACTTTCTGCTTAGGAAACAGACGCTCTATCCACTGAGCTACAAGCGCCTTTTATTTATTCTTGATATAGAAACATTATAATGTATTTAAACTGAAACATTAATTAACTATAATTTATTTATTACGTACCACACCTCGGTCAGGAGTGATGTAGTCACTCTTTATATTTGAAATGGCGACTTGACCATACTATTATTCAAGAGAGAAAAGGATAACTTGAGTCTTGAGGTCAATGTACAAGTTGCCCTCTCTTTCCTTGCACATGGAGTATATTGAGAATAAAATATATTGTATTATTGTTGGATTTTCGGGGACAAATTAGACAATACACCGAATGTCATCTAAAGTGTTAATTACACACAAGTATTTTTTTCGCTTTTAGACATTATTTTTAAAAAATTAACAAATCCCATAATCATAATATTGAAACGAAACGAACCCTCTTGATCGTTCATCAATTGAACGAAACTATTTTTATTACTGAACGAGAAATGGATCAATTAATTCAAGCTGATGATAATACAAAATTAAATTTATTTATCATCACTTCATCCAGAGAGATTGACTGACTAGAATCAAACTCAGGAGTATATCATGACATTTTAAAGGGCTACTGACAGTCCCTATAAACTTTTCTAGAAAATTTAATCTCTTATAATTCAGCTTTCGGGTGTATTGACACTCCTCTCTACGTTTTTCTGTAGCTAAACTTGCCTATCATTGACTTCATTTTTAAAATCCTTTCACCTAACACCCACATTTTCCTGACAAATTCAGACGATGTAATGGGTGACGACTATAGTTAAGCTTGTCACTCAACAGATATATCTTTAGCGTCCTTTGTTCCTATCTGCAAGCTTTTCAAACAAAACTAAACAAAGAGACCCTGGTCTTGTGACACAACTGTTTGGCTTAAAAAAGATTGGTATTTTTCTTGAGGAAAACGGCAGTGAGATAGATCTTGTAGATTATGGTGCTTTATTACACAAACAAAGGGAGCTTAAGTTAGTAAATAAGTACTAGATGCTTCAACAATGAAATCTTCTTCCAAATTCAGGTCTTTTAATTTAGTAAACAAGTAATATGTGCAGTAAATAAATAATATAAGCTACAATGACTTTTTGAGTATATACCAAATAAATTCAGGAAAACAAAAAATTCATCACCTGATGTGACGAACAAATTATTATTTCACCATCATCCACATGTTCTTTGCGATCTAGTGCACGCTGATGAATCTTGCTTTATTGAACATTAAATACTAAAACAATTTCCATGAACAAATAAGAAGCAAGATGAATTGATTGTGATATCTTCAAAAGAAAATCTAGCTCTGTTTTACCACCTAGCTCAAGTTTTTTGCTTGGTGATCACCATGTAATTGCAGCTTCCTATAAGTTATTCAAAGCTTGCTATTCCAAGGTTGAACATATTGCAGGCATTTGGTTGAGTAATCAGTCATTCTAAGTTGAAGTTCCCTTGGAAGATCTACAAGTGGTTTCAAAATTGAAGCAAACTGTTCAAAGTGAACTAGTTCCTGCACTTTGAGGTCTGGCCTGACTATCCCAAATCTTGAGTGCTAGCTCAACCTTTCAAGGGATCACCAGAAATCATTGCATGAGCAATTTGCATCTCTAAAATGGTGGAAACGACTCCTATCTCTGACCACGATCTCTCGATTCCAAATCTTGGATATTAACTTGATTGCAGAATGGCAATCCTCACATACCCTCAAGTTCTTTATTACATGAATTGGCAAATTGGATGGCAATTTCATGATTCCAAAAGCAATTGCCATCTTCTCACTATGTGTAAAGAGTGCCTGTTCCTTTTCCTCCTCATCCATTTCCAGAGATATCTGTTCTGTGATTGGTGAATAACCTGCTGATTTCAATCTCTTTGTCATCTCGCCTATCATGGTCTGAATCTCCATAATTTCTGGGTGCATTTGGTCACCAGCAATGAACTTGTGTACCTGTCCTACTATTGTAATTGAGCTATAACCTGCAGTTTTTTTAACTCCCCTGTCTTCCATCAAGCGCCGGATTTTGCAGGCATCTGCCCACCTTTTGTTGTCTACATATATATTGTATAGCTGAACATATGCAGCGTCCTCCTGTGGCTCTAACTCCAGAATATGCATTGTTGCCTTCTCTGCTAAATCTGTGTTCTTGTGAAGCCTACATGCACTTAACATGGAGCCCCATATAACAGCATTTGGTTCCATTGGCATGTTTTCAATAAGTTCAACCGCCTCTTCCAAATGTCCAAGGCGACCGAGTAGATCTACCATGCATCCATAATGCTCAATCTCAGGCGTTATTTTATACTGAGTACTCATCTCATCAAAAAACATGCGCCCCTCTTCTAAAAGACCTGAATGACTGCATGCAGTCAAAACACTTACATAGGCTACTGCATTGGGTTTTATACCCTTATCCTTCATCAAACAGAAATGCTCAATTGCAACATGACCCATTCCATTGGTTGCAAGGCCTGAGATGATCACAGTCCAAGTCTGTGCATCTCTCTCCTCCAATCTATCAAAAACTAGCATTGCTTGATCCATCTTCCCACATTTTGCATACATGTCCAGCAATGCAGTTCCAAGAAAAACATCACGCTTTACGAAACCCTCCTCAATTTGAGCATGCAAGATCTTGCCTTGGCTTAGTGCACCTAAACCAGCACAAGCTGTGAGCAATCCAACCAATGTGAACCTATCAGGCTGCAAGCCAGACACTCGTAGTCTTGCAAACAAGAGTAATGCTTCCTTAAGCCTACTGCTCTGGATGTACCCAGTGATCATCGAATTGAATGAGATGATATCAGGAGCATCCATTCGTTCAAAGAGGGAATGGCCTACATCTATGTAGCCCATCTTGCAATACCCATCGATGATGGCATTCCATGCTGGAATACTCTTGTGAGCCATGGAGTCAAAAATCTGATGAGCAGACTTGATGTCTCCAC
The DNA here is from genome assembly GCA_034359265.1 of Canna indica. NCBI lineage: Eukaryota > Viridiplantae > Streptophyta > Magnoliopsida > Zingiberales > Cannaceae > Canna > Canna indica. The sequence continues at coordinate 1,967,066 of CP136890.1, read as the reverse complement.
CTTTCGCATACATATCAATCAGAGCAACTGCGAGATTGCTGCTGATTCCAATTCTCTTCTCAAAGACGAGTTGATGAACCCATTTTCCCAATTGCACATCCCGCAATTGTGCACAAGCCGATAGCACAGCAACCATTGAAACTGTATCGGGTGCGATGTTATCTGATAGCATCTCCTTGAAAAGTCTAACTGCTTCAGAGGCCCTTCCAGCTTTAGCATGTCCAGCTATCACAGTTGTCCAAGATACCACATTTCTAGTAGGCATTTCGTCAAACAACCTCCGAGCCTCGTCCAGCGACCCAAACTTTACAAGCCCTCCGATCACTGTCGTCCACGAGACAACATCCTTCTGGTCGATCAATTCAAAAGCCCGCATCGCATCATCAACCCACTCGAATTCAATATACATATGGACCAAGGAATTGGCGACGTGTGCGTAGGATTCTGGAAACAATCTAATGAGCAGACCGTGCACCATCTGCCCCTCAATAGCCAAACCTGCGAGGCCACATGACTTGAACAAGAACTGAAAGGTGTAAGCGTCAGGCGGTACCTCCTTTCGACGCATTTGGTGGAACAGATGGACGGATTCTTGAGGACAATTGTTCCTCGAGCAAGCGCGGATGATGGTGTTCCACTGAAAAGCGGACGGGTCCGGTATTTGGAAGAAGAAATTTAGAGCATAGGAGAGGTGGCCGGAGTGCTCGGAGAAGTCTGTGAAGCATTTCAGCAGATGGGTTGTGGGCGGAAAATGGAAAAGGGCTCCTGTAACAATGAGCTGCGCGTGGAGTTGGGTTGCTTGCCTTAGGGAGGAAACGGCGGGCCACTTCAAGCGCATAGGCGAGCATTAAGACGGTGAGAGATGCGAGTGAAGCAGAACAAAGCAGCCGGTCGCTGTAATCAAGTTGAAATGAAGGAAAGAATACGGCGGTGGAGGACGTTGGGGCGCGATGTATGATGACGAGACGCACACGCTATGTATTTAATCGGCCACAGTAATGACTTAAAATTAGCCCAAACTAGGCCCAGTTTGCTACTGACGATAGTGTCCCAGTATTCTGGTTTCTTTATATATATATATTAATTAGAGGATTAGTTTCAATTTTAATGTTTTGTGAATTTGGTCTCTCTCTTTTTCTCCAAAAAAAAAATCAAATTCGATCATGAAATTCTTAACTTTATTTTAATTTAACTCATAAAATTGACCCTTAATTAAATACGGAACGTATTGTCACGAAAAGAAAGCCGGGAACGCAGCGAAAAAGCATGGCAGTCTGAACGTTATCACTCCATTATTTATACACAAACTCTCCTCTGCATTCCTTCCCTTCTCCATCTCCATCTTCGAAGAAAACCGCCAAAAAGATGGCCATTCTATCTCCAAGTCTCCTTCCTTCTCTCATCTTCCTACTTGTCCTGCTATCACCACACGTGGCGGCGGGACGGCCCTTCTCCTCCAAAGAAACCGCCGCCGCGAGTAGTCCGTTCACCCCCAAGGCAGCCCTGATACGCTACTGGAACCGCAAGGTTCCCAACAACCGCCCGCAACCGGCGTTCCTCCTCTCCAAGCTTTCCCCGCTCTCCGCCCGGGACTCCGCCACCTTCTCCTCCCTCGCCGCTGCCGGACCTTCCGCCCTCTCTTCGCACCTTCCATCCCTCTGCGAGGCCGCCCGTCTCCTCTGCTTCCCCTCCCTCTCCGACGATGCCCATAAGGGCCCCTCCAACTTCGCCGCCTACCAGGAGTCTAACTTCTCCAATTACGGCACCGACGCACTCGGTGGGATCGACTCCTTTAAGAACTACTCTGACTCGCTGACCATTCCCGTAGACACCTTCCGACGCTACAGCCGCGACTCCGCCGGACACAACGACTCCTTCTCGTCTTACTCCCCTGAAGGCAACGTCGTCACATCGAACTTCACCAGCTACGGCTCGTCCGCCACCGGCGGCGCCGGGGAGTTCTCCACCTACGCCGAAGATACCAATTCCCCTCAACTCAAGTTCACCAACTACGATGCCGCCGCAAACGGTCGCCAGCAGTCGTTTGTAAGATATTCCGAAAACTCCAACGCCGGCGACCAGTCCTTTGCCGGTTACGGCAAAAACGGCAATGGCGTCATCTCGGAGTTCACTAGCTACGCAAACAGCACCAACGTCATCGGCTCTACCTTCGCCGGGTACGGCAGGAGCGCCAATGCCGCGAAAGATAGCTTCGAAAACTACGGGTTCGATAGCAACGTGCCGGAGAACACCTTCCATTCGTACGGAGATGACGGCAATGCCGGATCGGAGAGTTTCACAAGCTACCGCGACCAGTCCAACGTCGGCGACGACACCTTCACTTCCTACGCCAAGGGTGGCAATGCTGGCACCGCAGACTTCGTCAACTACGGCAACTCCTTCAACCCTGGAAGTGATACCTTCAAGGGCTACGGCGAGGGGTCTGAGACCCACGAAGTCACGTTCACGGGCTACGCCGACGAGAACACCACTTTCAAGGCCTACGCCAAGACCGGCATCGACTTCAAGTCCTATCGCAACGAATCCTCGGCCTCCAGCGCTGCCGCCGCAAGTAGGCCCGTCAAGAAATCTGCAGGCCGTTGGCTTGTGGAACCGGGGAAGTTCTTCCGCGAGCACGACCTCCGTAGCGGAAATGTGATGCCGATGCCGGACATCCGCGACAAGATGCCGACACGGTCATTCCTGCCTCGTTCGATCGCCGGGATGATCCCGTTCTCCGCCGCCGAGGTGCAGCGCGTCTTCGAGATCCCGTCTGATACGGCGCTGGGGAAGGCTGTGGCCGACACGGTCGCGGAGTGCGAGCGGCCGCCAAGCCGGGGGGAGACGAAGCGGTGCGCGACGTCGGCTGAGGACGTGATCGACTTCGCGGTGGCGGTGCTGGGGAGAGACGTGGTGGCGCGGAGCACGGAGAAGACGGCGGGGTCGCAAGGGAGCATCTTGATAGGGGAGGTCAAAGGGGTGAACGGCGGTAACGTCACCCGTTCAGTATCGTGCCACCAAAGCCTGTTTCCTTATCTGGTGTACTACTGTCACTCGGTGCCACGAGTGCGGGTCTACGAGGCGGAGATCCTGGCCGTCCAAAGCAAGGAGAGGATCAACCGTGGGGTCGCCATCTGTCATCTGGACACGTCGGACTGGAGCGCGAGCCACGGGGCCTTCTTGGCGTTGGGATCTGGTCCGGGGAAGGTCGAGGTGTGCCATTGGATCTTCGAGGGAGACATGACGTGGACGGTTGCTGATTGATTGGGCGATCGTTAATTGCATGAGGGCGTGCTCCTTTAATTTCTTCTTCATCTTCTTCTTTTTCGTTAACTTGATGAAGCAACAATGATGATATATCTTTAATTGGACTGAGAGTGTCGTCGTCGTGTTGATTGCGGTCTTTATTAATTTCCATGGGTCAATAGAGTCAATACAATATATGGAACAAAACTAGTTCATTACTACGTGCGTAGTTTGTTGTTGCCGGTGAAGCAATCATCAAAAACCCTTATGTTTTAATTAGATTTGGGCTTTGTATTTTTCTGGTTAAATCATTGTCGTCTGAGATATATATATACATGCACCGTCCATATATCCAACTACTTCTCCGACCGGCTCTCGTCACACGGCCGAAACTGCCGTGTTGATTCGTGAATGTGTAGGTATATATCACAGTACTCGTGATCGATGAAACTGCAATATTAGAGGACTTCATTCAGGTTAAGTGCTATTAAGTATACGCAGATCGGCTAATTTCGTACGTATATAGCGCATTAATTCCAAAGTTTCTTATGTACGTGAGCTTCCAACAAGAGTTGCTTTCCATTCAGTGGGTTGGGTTGAGCATCCTCGTTACACATCCATCAATCAACAATAGGCACTTGAGTGCCTTAAAAATGGTCAATCGAATCCTCTCACATAATTATTTTCTATCAAAATTAATAACAATACAAACAACGAGCACGGAAAAAAATGTCATCTGTCTTCGTGCAACCGTCGCATTTAGGGGCGAAGCCAAAAAAATTATCTCAGGAAAAATAAAATATAAAATCGTATATCACAGAATCAATTACATGATAAAAAAATATTTTTAGAGGAATAAATATAATTAAATACTAATATATATAATATAAATTATTATATATTTTAAAGGGGAGACAAATATCAGGATGGGGCAATTGCCCCCCTTGACAATATACTAGCTCCGCCCTGGTCGCATTTACTTTGCAAATTGAAGGATCACAAAACAGTAACTCTAATACTCCTTTAGATCTCTTGATCAACACATCGGTCGAAGACCAAGCTGATGTCTATCTATCAGATCGGTGTTAGAGTCCGACGCACTACTTTGAGCTCGGCACGAAGTCCTCGGACTCTGACCAAGCTCAAAAGTTATGGACTGGACTAGTACTTTGGGCCCGACCAGATCAGGTCAAGAAGCGCTCATACTCATGAATTAGACTCAAGTCAAGGCAAACAACTTAGTTTGAGGGTTTCATCCAGTCATATAAGGATATTTACGTTCTCATTGATTACGAGGTATTCGTCAATTACAAGCATGATATCTTCAAGATTAATATCTTGAAAATCAACCTCGACATATTCTGAGCACATCCTTACGAGATTATCAGACGATATTATCTATAGACACCTCTCATCGTGTATTATATATAGACACGATGTTCCCCAAGTAATAAAAATAATTTCTATTATCATCATATGTAACTCATTTTTATTTGAGCGTCGAAGTATCTTTTACAGATCTTTTGTCGAGATCGCACCTAACCCGACTTCAAGGAAGAACATAGATTATACAACATCGAACTATTTTTTTCTATTTAATTTGGTTGATCTATTGAAAGTATATATATACATTAAGCGTGCAAGACCGACAAGTTAAGGCAAAAAGTTTCCGAGACTCGAATGCTACGAAAGGGTTAGGTTATTTAAATTTCAAGCAACAGGATCACTACTGTCCAGATTCCAAAGCACCTCATCATCCCTAATCATTTCTAGATACCACCACGGAACATGCATGCATAGAGTAGCAGGCATGCATAGTGAGTGAGGGCATGACAACCAAGGTTGAAGTGGAAGTCAAGATGAGTGACTCAAGCACACAGGGTATCATTTCCTGTCCATTTCAGAACACCCATCTACTTGAGTATATATTTGCCTGCCAAGTGCCAACTAAGACTAGGCAGTGTGTCGTAGAATGGATTAAACTCCTTAAATTTCCATTTTAGATGATCATGCAAAAATTGATGTATAAATGTTCTGTTGATGTGTCATCGCGCTCTTCTTTGCGCTTGACTTTGACTTTGACTATTTCATTATAAGAAGCTCATGCATCTTCCATTGATTTCTTCAAGCAAAAGTTCCCTTGCAGAGATCATGAAGAAGCTCAATTGCACATGATGCTTCTCTGACATCACCGACATGGTTGACGGAGCTTAATTATATAAACAACTCAGGAATCTAATAGCATGATATTCTCGTTGCATCGATGCAACCCAGACATCAAGTGCTGGTCCAAGGACATCGATGATACATGTACTGATGGCTGGCTAATACGTACAGTAATGCTTATCTGAAGCATCTTTTCTTGAAGAGTGAGGATGAAGCATGCAAAAGCACACTCCTGAATCCTAATCCGCACTAAAAAGAACCTTCCCAACAAATCATGGATACTCCATCGATTACTTACCTTGACGCAAAAATGCTTACTAGTTACTACGAACATAACAATGGATCATTTAAATCCCTTATTGGATCACATTTAATTATATTATGTCTTTGAAGTCCTTACCGCACAAAGTCCAGAATGAACCCATTAAGAGAATCATTAGACCTGACGTGTGGCCCGGCCGAAAGTCTGCTAAATCAAGTGAGCCTTGCAAGTTGCGAAAATCTACCTAAATAATGATGAGAAAAATGTTGACTTAAGTTACCAGATGATTAGAGATACACGAAAAAATATATGGTAGGTTCTTACTAAACGTTTCTACATATCAAAACATATAAACAATTCACGTATTGTAAAATATATATCCGCTACAGACTGCAAGTGCATGAAGCAGCAAATTTTTAGCCTACTTTAGAAGAAGAGGAACCTCTTCCTTCTTTTCTTTGCAGCGGGTGGACTATCTTTCTCGGCAGCCTGCAGTATATAAATATTTGATCAGATAAATACATTATGGGGTATAAGACAGTTGGCAATAATTACTGCAATCATTCTTATCAACTAAAATTTAATTACAAGGGCCAAATAGTTGGGCTTCTAAAGGAGGTTAGAATCCTGGAATCTCAAAATGGTGTCCACAAGAACAAATTATAGTTCACTCCCTCAAGGTGTACGCTTGGTCTATGATTCTAAAAATTTAAACAGTAAGAACGTGCTGTTGAGCAATTCAAGAGTGGCATTCATCATACTGGATGAGACACTCTCAATTCTGAATATGCACAAGAATAATATAATTAATGTAAAATAAATTTGCAGGCGTTGCAAACTTATGCAGTAGGAGGAAAGTAAATAATGCATTGAAGCCCCCAATTCAAGACCCAAAACATTTTAAGTATCTGGAGGCATAGCACCTTCACACTCTTTGACTGAAGGAATATGCATGTCTTACCCTCGTAATAAACAATCTCATGGTGAGCACAATGATATCACGTAACCTGCATACATGAAAAATGCTCTTAATTAGAAAGAAAGTCGTTCAAGTATATATTCAACAACTACTCTTTTGAAACCGCAATCAACAACTACTCTGATACGATGAACTGTCATCATGATATTCTCATTATTAATGAACATTTATAGCAACTAGAGTTATGAAAAGTTGAAATGGAAGTACCAAAACTAGGAGACGTTCACACTGACTTACAAGCTAGCTTCTGCAGACAGCTGGATGGATTCATTTTCTAGCTGTATTAAAAATCCAGTAGAAGTACCACAGGGTATTTTTACCTGTATGGATAAGCCATTTTCTAGAATTGTTAATTATGAGAAGGATTTGATATCAAATGTCATAAACATAATAACACTCACACCCCTTCAACTTGAACTCTTCAAACAATATCATTAAGCTATTCATTAGATTTAAGAGTATGCAGGGCTTCAATTCTCTATGTAAATATCATAAACATGAATTATTGCATTCATATCAAACAAATGCAATTTCATTATAGCTTCCTAGAGCTTCTCCTTTTGTAAAAACTACTTCTTTAGTGAAAGAAAATGGAAGTCCCAGTAAGAAGTTATTCTGCAACAATTACAAATTCAAAACTATGGAAAGATTTCCGTTTTGCTTCAAAAGCCAACATCTTGTTGCAGAAACCTAATTTAATGAGTATTTGTAACAGTAAATTATGGCTTCTCACATTTTCATTCTTGCTCTCTTTCTCCTAGAATATCCCATTTCATTGGTCTAATTTTATATTGTTCTCTGTTTACTTCTCTAATCAGAAAGGAACTTTATGGTGCATACTATGGTTCATATTCAATCCCATCTAATATTATTCAAAAAACAAATTAACCTTAAAAAGGTACCATTGACTTACTGGTACTGTGCAGCACATACACATTGTGGGCCTTGGTAATTTGGACCCAAGTCCCAGCACTTGTTATTATTCAAATTCTCTCTGTAAAGGACTTGGTAATTTTTTCCAGTTGCCTTTTTTTATAAAGAAAAAAGGAACATGCAAGGGCCAGAACAATGTAAATCCAACATCTATGCATACGTCTGATCCCAACTTTATCTACATAATATCAGTGGCGGAGCCCAAACCTAAAGAGGGTGCAATATTCTTAAGTTTATAATTAATCACCAATATGTAAAGTTGACTAATTTTTTAAAAAAACTCATTAGATGAGGTATAAAAGCAATTCAAAAATTTGCTATTTCAAAATAAAATGTTTGGAAATAAACAAAATATATATATGCTTTTATAATTGTTCTCTACGATTTTTTGTATTTTGAAGATGTTGTGCAATCAACTCATTATCAATTTTTTTCAAACATATTACTTACATCAGTGATCACACATGTGGCTCCGCCCCCAGCCATGAGGTTCTATCTCATTTCCAATATAAAATTAAATTAGAAAGTTAAAAACCTCGTGTACATCTCTAGCTATCCTCCTTGTCGTTGTTGAATAATGTTTTTAGTATAAAAATCAACCATGATGAATTTTTTAATTATTAAATATATCAAAGAAATGGAATATACAAAAAAATGTTTGATAAATTTTTGTTAATTAGATTGAAATTTAGATACGCTATAAATAAGTAACTTCGACAAAAGTAAATTAATTAACATTAACATAATTAAATTATTTATGTCACACTATTCCTAAAAGAGTAATTAAATTAAAAATATAAAGTCAATAAATATTAGTTATGACTTGAGTAAATGCCCCTCCAGCCCTAAAAAAATTGGCTTTATAATAGGTACACAAACACTTCAAGTAAAAAGGAAAATATGGGTAGTAACCACAATAGTTAGAGATTGAACCCATTACCCCAACATACATAGATGTCTAACAACCAAGCTAATGGTGGATTAATGAAATGCATACAATTAAAATAAGGTGTCAAATTGAAAAATCTCTATTTTGTATTAAAAATAATAATATATAGTTTGATGTTTTCAAAGTTTTGAGGGAACCTCTCACCTCCATGTAGTTCCATCCCTGCATAATATGATAATATTTTAGGAAAAATCTAAAATAAGATAATCATCCCCTCTTAGGTGTGTCTTTCTCATTTATCCATTAGACAATTGCTCTTTATTTGATATTGAGTAAGAGCAGGGTCATTTGATCTCTATAAAGGGAAAGCGAAAGAAGCATATTATTGCAACAGTTATGCTAATAAAAGCTCAGATAATCACTTGAGGGGAGTAATTTACTGAAATTAAACATAGACAATAAATGAACATACAGTTATGCTTGGTGAAAATTTGTCACTAATTACAATGGAAGATGACCCTGTTATGCAGAAACCATTCCGTTGAAGTTCCAGCTTAGCCATCTTCCAGCCACTATAACTACCCACCTGTGGACAGGAGCGATTCCCTCGTTAACTGCTAAAGTAGTAAATAAGTAATCAGGTTTAAGAATGAACTGAGACTTCAATCCTACTAATTTACCAGCATTGAGACATTGAATGATGCATGTCCAACAAAATAGGCCTGCTCAATTTGCCCATACATTTCAAAATCTGTGCCAGCAACATCATCAATTTATCATATTAAATAACATTGAATGTCATGCTAAAAAAAATGTTACATAAAGTCAAACACATTGCAAGCTGGGTTTTAAAGAAAATCCTTGTTAGCTATTAGTCATAACATTAGTGCAAAGAGCATTTCCCCAAAGCTGCACCAGTAGTAGTGATCGACCATATTATGTTTTGAATCTGTGATTGCATGGGTAAGTGAAGAAGAAAGATTTAATGGTGTCAGGAAATGGAAGGCAGAAGCAACAAAGAAGGGAAGATGATAAGCATGATCCTTAAGATGTTCTTACTTCTAGGCTAATTATTATTGAACCATGTACTTGTAAGTTAGGTCTCTGCTGCCCTATGCCTCCTTTCTGTTACACAATTCTACAATTAAAAAGGCATTACTTTTTGTATACTTCCAACCTGACACAACATAACCGAAATAACAATGCGGGCCCTGGAATTTGCACAGATTATCTAATGGTGCTCATAATCATGCTTCAAACAGTTCAAACCATGGAACTAAGTTTGTCGGTAAAAACAAGGATGCTTCAAGTCTTCCATCAAAAAAAAAGAAAGCAAATGCTGAAGCCTAAATCCGGTCAATTTTTAATGTAGTAGCCAATTTACTGTAAAATGCAAATTATCAACTTTGATTGTGGACATTAATGTGGAATGAGATAAGAGTTATGTAGCTCACCACATAATATCTTCCTACGCTCGTTGGCGTACTTTCTTATCATTTCACCCTGCATTGGAGAAAGCAACACAAATATGAGGACAAGAGATCAGCAAATCAGAGTAAACATCAGTTTTGTTCAAAATATATCCAAATAAAAAATGTCTATCTCTGTTTTAGGTGCTTGTGGAAGATGGAAATATTTCAAAATTCTAAGTTGGTAATAGTTAAAGTTTTGACATCACATCAGACTTTAGTTACCAAGAATTCCACTGTATCAATGTTTGGCAATAACTACCCTGTTGTGTCTCATGGTTTAGCTTATTTCATTTTCTTTATACTGACAAGGTTTGCAAAACAGGAGACCGATGGTTTCAGACATTTCTACCACACAAATCTTTATGGGAATAATGTCTAATTTGACATCTAGAATATTCCTCTCCCACATGTCTATCCTCAACATTCCATTCAATAATGTTGAAAAAACTAAAAGCAAAAAGTTGAGTCAGATATAAGAGAAAAAGCAAAGAGGGGCATGTACCATCGTTTTGTCCTCTCCAATAGGTATGGCTTCAATAGCAAGAAATGAATCAACATCATCAGCAGTCACCAAATACGTAGATTTATTTTCACCTGTTACAATGTATTGTATAATGGAACCAGGATATGTCAGCAATTTGCCAGGTTGGTTACCGGTGAAATTAATGAGATAAATATAGTGAATCTTAAAAACAAAAACAATTACCAATGAATCTGAAAATGAACGGATGTGATTAAACAAAGTTATTTTAAAAGTGCAATATATGGTATACCAAAATGATAGTTATTTTAAAAGTGCAATATATGGTATACCAAATTGAGATTATAGCAAAGATCTTAATTTTACATGATTTTGTTGATCAGCTTATCTAAGTATGAAAAAGTGACCAACCAGAGAATTATTTTGGAGTCATGTGCCTCAACAGTAAGTATTGGACGCCTCTTGGATATATTTTATAATAAGTATCGGACCCAAGTTGAGTAACAAGGAAAACTCCAGCATGTATTGCCAAATATATAGATATAGTGACACAGCACTTAACAAAATGATGCACTTGACATTAAACTTGTTATAAACAAGCATCATTGCAGCTGCCCCACCAGATAGCAAGTACAGCTACGAGATAGTCCCATCATGGTATTTGTCAGTTTAAAGGTCCAAGATGGTCCTGCCATTAGCTCGGCCGCTAAAAGAGAAACTTTCGACCACTGTTGCAAGATACAGCGTCAGAAGGGACATGAGGAATGCATGGAAATAACTGCTATGGAGCCCGGCTCCATAGATTTTCTATGAAGCCGGGCTACATACAAGTTGTATTCGGAATGCATGGTATGAAAGTTGTGAAAACAATCATAGAAGACTGACTCTGTCTCTATCAAAAAAGAAGAAACAGAAAAAGAGCTCTTCTATTAGGAAAAAGAAGCCTCGTAGCTAACAAAAGCCACATACAACTATCCATTGGAGAAGAAACCTACAAGACACTGAAACGGCCATCTTAAAATCCAAATTATTTACGCCAACAATACAATCGACGTGGCGTTTGAGACAATGAAACAAGCATCTCGCCAAACAAATATAATATATATCTTGATCCGTCAAAACTATGAACGCCACTTGCCCCTTTGAAAGCTTCAAAGCACACACGCACATTCAGGAATTTTGGCAGGTAGGATCATCAATCAACAGTAAACATAATTAAAACGCTGGAAAGATCATTAATCAATCAATCAAAAGAAAGCTTTTTCAGATGAACAATCAAAAGCAAGTTCAATTTGGAATACCTTCGATGTAGCTAGAAAATCCACCATCGAAGCATCGTACCCACTGCAAAACACAGAAAAGAGAGGACAAAATCAAGCAAGAATCACCGCACCCAATACTCGTTCTTTAATACAATAATCCCTGTCAGGGCAATAATAAGCAAACGGAAAAACGGGGTAAAACGAGAAAGCGAACCGCGAAATCGCATCGCACAGTTCCACCGACGGGGCAACCTTCGACCTTGAGCAAGCACCCAGGTCGGGCCTCCCCGGTTATGCATAGGCCCTCCATGGCCGGCACGAGTTCGGTCTCCGCCTCCGCCGCCGTGAGCTGCCGCTCCCCGAACGAGTCGGACAACTCCGAGCCCCCTGAATCGCTGTCGTATGGATCGGGACTCTCCATGAATCAGTGAGAGCACGGGAAATAAGAGGAAGGGGAGATGAGTAAGGGGGAGTGGAGGAAAGTGTGGGGAGATAAGGCATAATAAGAGAGGGAGGAGGAGAACGAGATGGTGGTGGGAGGAGTTTGGAAAGGTTTAGGAGACCAACGGAGGAGTTGACGGGGAAATGGTGTTTTGTGATTGACTTGGAAGGAGAAAGAAGCCGGAAGGAAAAGCGACATGGTCATATCAGCACAAGGGTTGTGGAAAGATGAGGCGGGCCGGACGAGACGACGACGGACCGTTTACTTCCTGCGCCACATGGTTTTGGATAGATTTATCGGTAGATTAAAGTAAATAAAGATAAAAGATATTAAAATATTTTTGACGTTTTTATTAGGATACTAAAATGTTTTATCATTTATTTTAAAATTAAAATATTTCTAAAATTATTAAAAATAATACAAAAATTATACTTAAGTTAACTTTTATTAACTAAAACTTAACGGAGATGATGCGGATATTGATTGAGATGTTGACTTTATATATAACACACATACAGAGAATAATTTATCATGTAAACGATATGTAATATGCCACATAAATATGGGTCTCATCATTAATATTAATTTTTTGAAGAAAATATATTAAGATGTTCTTGACGTTTTAGTGCTGGTTCACCTAGTGTGAACGCAACCAGATGTGTTGAGGATATCTCGAGGGGTATTTTAGATCTCACTGTATCAATGTTGTCTTTCATAGATGTATACAAGATACTCTAATCTTGTGTGTGTTCTATTGGTCCTATTTTTCTTTTAGTTACTGTGTTTTAAATTCTTCCCCCCCCCCCACTCTCTTTATATTTTATTTTTACTCGTGAATTAAATATAATTCTCTACTTCAAAAAAAATATTACATTTTCATCAGGTACTAAAGTACCTCTTGATGCACAAAATGCGTCAGTTTGTGTTACATATCTTCAAGTGAGCTAAGCCGAGTCGAATGCCATATCAACCAGATCATGGGCCCAACGACGCAAGGAAGAGGCGAGTGCAGGGCTGAACAAATCAAAGAGTGAATGTTGAACGACTGAACGTGTAAGTAATGACAACGAAGTCGAGGTGGTGGGCCCACGCACATGGGTGGTGGACGTATGCATGGGTGCATGCAAGTGGACCACTAATTGCACGAAGATAATGATCTTCATTATTGTTATGCTTATCTTGTTGGTAGGTACGTGTTTACGATTGAATTCAACATTAGACAGTGTATAAGTATTAACTCTCAATCATTAAGGATGATACGAAAAATATTTCTAGTTACATCTCTCTTTCTCACCTCTTTGGTTTATCTATCTCTCTATTTTCTTGTCTTCCCCTCCTCCAACCTACAACATAGATAGACGGAAGAAGTCTTCCTCGCCCTCTCCCTCTTCAATGAGAGAAGCTTTTTGTCATCGAGGCCCGCTCCCAAACTCTATGCTCATGGACAAGGTCATGTACACGTAACCTGTAAGTTTTGCTAGAAGTCAGCGCCAAAGTATTATAGCTGCTCAGAAATAATTTGTCTACTTCTTCGATTGCTTGAATCGGTGTTCTGAAAAAATGAGTTTGTAGTGTACATTCAAAATGATTAGATTCGTTCCTAAATCTCATCTATATTTCATTCGTTTTCTGCATGTGCGACGTGTGTAAAATCAACATGACAATCAACATTTACATTATTTTTGTTGAGTCTCGGTTAACATATAGCTTAAGTCTCATTTTGTATCATTTCTAATAATCTCAATAATATTTTAACTTCAAAATAAATGATATAAATATTTTTATACCGTAAAACATTTTGTTTCCAACTGCCTAACTCGATTCTGGACGAGTTGGTTTGGTGCTACTGCTAGGGAACTTTCTCAATTTCCCCCTTGAAAAAATGTTCCATTCAAGAAAGTGACATTTCGATTTTGATATTAAATATATATATATATATATATATATATATATATATATATATATATATATATTCCATTCAAGAAAGTGATGTTCTTCCAATGAATTAATCCATTCTGATATTGCACGTGCAAGAAAAAAGTGGTTATGCTACATTGCTAGTCACTACAATATTGTCTAATCTTGGTCTTTAGACTTTATATTTATACAATCATATATGCCGGCCGACTTTTGTCTCTTCATCCCATGAGCTGAGTCAACACTTGACACACCTCAGAGTCAGGAGGCATCTGCCCAGAGAAACTATCAGCCTCGCAATTTTTACAATTCATCTTTCGATATTTTGCAAGTAAATAAGAAGTCTTTGATTAGTATAAAGTTACACGAAGAATAAAATTTCTTATAAATAATTTGTCTATTCCTTTTATATAAAACTGAAATTATATTTTAAATTTTGATTCTCATTATTTGAGTTGTAATAGTATAATAAATAACATACTACAATCAAACAATTTTGAATATTTTTATTTTTATTTTAAAAACTAAACTATTTTAACAGATAGTTTATCTACGTAAAATATAAGAAATTAATTTTAAAAAATTACAAATACGTCAAGCAAATATGTTGCCAGTTTCTAAGAATTTTATAAAAATTTGATTATGGAAAATATAACTTCCTATATATCAACTTACTTTTTATACGATCCAAAAAAGATATAAATAAAAGTTTATTGTATTTCCTACACCTTCTACGGATTTTAAAGAACAAATTATACTATATGTTCCACGTAATTGTGCAAATTTCTCGGACCAGCCGGTCCGTCAGCTATGATGACTTCTATGAACCGTCAATGCGTCAATTTTGATTTCTGACCCAATCGACACAAATTTGTCCCATTTTTTTTCCCATTTGACGTGGGGATTATGAGTCACATGGAATTTGGATTAGGATTAAGCTTTGAATTATTAGATTTCCCATCTTAAATAGTTTGAGCTAATCCAATTGCAGACTTTCTATGATCATCTTAAATTACAACTCGACATTTTACGTGATAAGAAACATTATTGACGGGAAAAAAAGAAAAAAATATTAATGACCATTTTTTTTTTTAAGAAAACACCGAGAAATCAATCAATACCTCAATACCCGAAGAACAAGGACAACCAGGTTTAACATAGCTGTCTCCGCCTTCGATCCTCATCCTTGAGCATCCACTTCATTACTCGAATTACATTCATTCATATCAGCTATAATAGCTAGATTACAATAATTTTTCACAATGTTTAAACATCTTACATCATTGATTTCGGCTTTTCAAAAAAAATAAATTATTTAACAAGCTAAAACCTATTATATTATGAGCAGTTACATTCAAAGTTCTTTTGATCAATTTTTATTTTATACCTTCGAACTCTTCTTCCTTCTTCTTTATCTTTTTCACCGGCCATAGATCTTTCCACCAAACTATTAGACTACCATTTAAAATGTTTATGGTCTTCTCACAATCAGAGTATAGTCACAGTCTTCTCAAATTTCTCTCCCTTGCTCTGGACATATCAAACCATAAAAACTTTCAATTATGCCTGCAAAGAACTCATTGCTGCCTCAACTTGCTCATCCACAAAGACCCAATTCATATCTTTAAAAGCAATACACCCGCTACTTTCTTCATTAGTGCTCCTCCAAGCAGCATCGCAATATATGTCCACCCAGTTCACATTAGCAGGAATACGCTGAGCTACCTCCTCATTTTGCTTATGACAGCTTCCAGCACAAACCTCTTTACTTTTGATATCCTTTCTGTATCATATAGAAGACTAACAACATTTCTCAAAATATTGCTCATATATCTATTTTTCCCTTCAAGAAATATTATTGACCAATTTGAATAAATTGGACATTTATTTTTTTTGTCATGGTTGAGGGCTATTATTTCAAATGATAAAAATATTTTCTTATACTAATCTTTAACAAAAAAAATCAAATTATAAACCTTTTTTAGATTGTAAAGATTATATATTACTTTCTAGAAGTATTTTAATAATTATATATATATATATATATTTTAAAATATTATAAAGTAAAAGGTATTCTAAGTTTGTAACCGCATATAAATTATAAAGTATGTGAAAAGAAAAATCCACTTTGGAAAAATTGCTCACAATATTTTTAATTTTGAAATCAATTTCATTTTAGTTACAATTTAAGACTCTTGCGAGGCTACGACAGGGAACTTCTCCGGAGCGGGTCGTAGGCTGAGCTTGAGCGATGGAAACGGGATCCAAGGAGAGGGTGAAGTATAAATTGTTCATCTCCATAGAAAACTGGTGCTGAGGAAGCGAGTGAAGCGGAGAAACCGAAAGAGGAACGAGATGGGTAATTCGATCTTCAGCAAAGAACCTCCTCCTCCCATGGTGCTGGTTCCACCCATTTTCGACTTCCCTCCTATCGCCGCTCGGACGAGGTCCTCGATATAACCCTACTGGTCATTGCTTTGCATACTTTTTTCAAAGTGATTCCGGTCTTTGATTTTTCATGAGAGAGATTTTAGGGTTGGAGTGATTGGATCGGAAGCTTACATTTATATTTGTTAAAAAAGGAAGATACATACATTGATGAATATTTTGGTCTCGCGGAATTGATGATATTAGATGAGGCTCTTTTGTAGTTTTGTGGTTTTACTAGACTGTTGGGCTTGTAAAATATTTGCTTGTTGAACCTCTGCATTTGTTACTTCATTTTCGTCATCTTAGAAGATATGTGTTATGTAAAGTTTGGTTATCTAAAAAATGTCTTTTTGTTTGTCCATAATATTATACGGACTGAATCATCAATGGAGGGGAGTTATGATCTATACTAGGAGGGGAACGCAATTTTTAATATATAATAACTGCTGCATTTTAGAACTTAATTTTGTCCAATATGATCTATATCAAATGATTGCATCCCTGCTATTTTGGCCCACAAAACAAAATGAATCAGAAATTTTTAATCCATAGTGCATTTTACCTTGTTAATTATTACTTAGATAATTCGAATCATGCAGTTCAATTCAAGGGGTTGGCTGCAGTTTAGATAATTTTATTTATGGTGATATAGTTATGTGTCCCCAAGGTGTGCTGATGCCTTAAATTTGCTTTCATAAGAGAGAATGATTATTTCATAATATTGTAAGGATTCAGGATTCAAAAGTTGTGGCATGAGACATACTGATGATTATTATTTGGCATTATGAGGGTTATAAAAGGCAATAATAGAAAATGTATTGGTAAAAATTTTCCTGTTAGGTAAGGCTATCTTTTTCTCCCTCATATACTGTAGATGCTCTTATCATGGAAAGATTTTGGCTGCTTGCCTTTTGTATATAGATGTAGTCTAAATGCTATATGCCAATATGACCAAACTCATGGCAATTGTTAGGGACCTATTATTTATTCTCCTATATTTTCCTGCGGTACTCAATCTCACTTGATCTTGATGTGAACGAACAGGATGATGGTTCCAGCTTATGAATTGCTGTTTGGGAAACTTGCATTGCAAACTCTTTTTGAGGATTACTTTGAAAAAGCAAGTCATCTAAACACAAGGATTTTGTTAAAACCACTGGAAGATCCTCATGTGGATTTAATTGCAACAGTATCCCCAAAATCTATTGTTGTTGCATGACTGATGAATATCACAACTTACTGCCTTCTGTATGCTCACAACTTGCGATGCATAGAGTTCGAATCAGTTGCATCGGTTATCTCTCTGTCTTCTATGGCATTGTTCATAGTAGTCATGCATAAATTTAATATAAATCATTGCTTGCACAAGGAAACAGAATTGTTGTCCTCATCAATGCTAAGTGAAAAATCATAATCAAATCTGTTTTGTTTTGGTGATACACTTTACAAGTTACAAGAGACGAAGAACTTATGTCCTCATGGAATTTCATACAACAGCTGTCAGCAGTTTATTTAGCTAATTGAGTTTCTGGTAAGTTGAGATTTGCTATATATTATCTTCTTAAAAGGAAACCATTTCTATTTTTCGAGGTAGCTCCTTTAAGGGCAGAATCTTTTCTCTGGATGAAACTTGAGAATCTTCTATGGTGAAGGTGTAAGTTTCAATGGATTTCTGATACTTGCAATTGCTAGTTACGAAATTTACTTATAGCAGTACCTATCGAGAGCTTGATTAAAAAATTTCCCCATCAAACGAAAAGGCATATGAAATCTTTGTCCTAGGATCCTATTTTCTTAATCGAAGATATAAAGAGTTACTTTAACTTCTTGAATTCTTCATAGTTTGTACCGAAGAGGAAAATACTAGTCTGGTACTAATTTTGTGACATTGTTATACCAGGAAATACCAACAATCTGCCTACCCATTCTACCTTGTATCATTTCCAATATAATCTCACATGATGGTCCAGTGCCGGTTCTTGGTTGTAAATATGTGCTGACCAATATTTGTTTGCATGTCACATGGATTTCTTTTTCTTACTTCACATTAATAATTAATATCTAGCAAAACCACATTAACACCTAAATGTGCTTTTTATTCACGAGGAAATTGATTGAAGAACTAAAATGGAGTTGCAGTAATTAGAATGTCTGGTTGTCTTTTTATTTGAATTGTCTGAATATGACTAGATTTTTATTGCAAATGAGAATTGCTTCCTTAAGTAATTTAAGGTGACTGGCCCACTTGGCAAAAATTCTGGGAGGACCATTGAAGGAAATGCACTATTTCGCTGGCAAAGGTTTTAGTTATTTTGATTATATTTTAATGCAACCAATTTTGGCCTTCATTTATAAGGAATATTTTAGTGTAATTTACATCCTCTTATCACAGGAACTTGGATGATCCAAATACATTTATGGATCTTTCAGTATCCACAAATGAGACGTAAGAATGTTTCATGAAAGTATATCTTTCTATGTAATTGATTACTTTTAAACTTGAACTAACACGCTAATCTTTTATTGCCATCGTATTTTCTTAGTATGTTGCGTTTAAGGTCGTGTTCTTACTACCCTAAGTACCGATTTGGAGCTTTTGGAATTTTCCCATTGCTAAATTTAAAGAGGTATGTTCCATCTCCTGTGGTATTAGAAATTTATGACGCTATGTAGAATGGTATAACCAGAATTTAATATAGTTATTGAAATAAAAAATCCCTAAGGCTGAATGTAATCGTTCTTACCAAGGATATAATATAGGATATCAAAGTAATTTCTTTAGTTTATTTATGTGTCTTAACAATTCATTTCTTAATGCAATTGAATCAATATTGCTTCCATTGATTTTATTGTATTTGTACTTTATGCTAATTCTTCTGGCCAATAGAGATGAAATATATATCCAAGTTCAATTTACTTTCTTACATCTTTCAAGCTCAATTTTGCAATGTGCAGAGAGCTCCCAGAAGATTATGGTGTCATGGGCTTGAGATATGGATCAGAGAAACTATCCATTGGGAGTACATTTATGCCATTTCCATGTGAGTGCCAATTATACATGTATTCTGACACTTTCTAGTTCATTTGTGATTCACTCCTCAAAGTGTTACTCACTACACTGACATATCCAATTTAATATTTTAAAGTCATAAATTTGCTGAGAGAAGCCTGTAGACTGGTTGCAATATGCTGGTTAAGATGATAACAATTTTTATTGTCGTTGGGTTTACAATAAAGATACAGGTTTTCTGATATCAACAAGTAGATTAACTTTACTATGACACAGTTAAGTGAATCTAAGAGAATTGAAGGTTGACTAAATTGTTTAGTACATTATGGTGATGTATTAGGTGCAGTGCAAAGGTTCAAACACCAATCTTCATGCAATGTATTCTATATGTTATCATTTTCCATGATGCATTTTGTATGAATTGTCATATACCTCTATCTATTGAATAGACTGTGTCACCAGCAATTTAGACCCTGCTTTAGTTTTTACAGCTGAATGTAGTGAATATTGATAAGCTTTCTCTACCTTGTAAAATCTATCTATCTTTACAAAATTGGTACATTGTTTCTAACCAAATTGGATATTTCTGCAAGTCTGCACTCTTTTTTGTATTTTGTATTGCGCTGGTGACTAAAATATTTGTGAAAGTTCTTTGTTTTTTGCTTATGGCCGTCAACTTGTCTAACAGCCTTCACCCTTCATTTGTTTTTTTTAAGGAATGTATCAATTTTGTTATATTCTCATTATTTCAGAGACATGGTACTAGTCAATTTTTGTTGTTGCAGTGTCCAGAGGTACACCAACCAGTGCGTGGCTAGTGGGCAGGGCAGGGAGATTAAGTGTTGGTGTGCAGTTCAAGCCACTACGTGAGTTGAATTTTATGTGATTTGTTTACCTAAAATCTTTCCAAATATGAATATGTTTTCACCCAAAATTTCTATCGAAGTTAGCATATGTTGCATGTCTTTATTCATTGTTTGATCATTTGAGATAAAATTCACATTTGGTGTGATCTCCAGTTGATTAGCTTTTGCTACATATGCTGCTGCCATCAATTTCTATGCCACTTCCTTAACTGTAGAAATAGGAAAAGAAAGCAAGAAAAAAAGAGAATTAATTTTGTTAATAATTACTGTTCCTATTCTCATTTTTGGCAATGAGTGACTGTCAGTTTAGGTGTATAATTAGCAATATGTTGGCATGAGATTCATTTTAGCTAGTAAGCCATCCTACACTAGGTTTATTTCTCCATTGGGTGCGCTTGGTAAATATGCCAATCTTTCTTTTTGCAGATTTGAAGTTAGATTAAATTAAATCTTCATGAAGATTTTCTTGTGCTTTTTAGCTGTGGTCGTGTTATGTAGTCTTGTTTAATAATTCATTTGAACCATGGTTTCAAATACCGTACCGCCCTGTCACGGGCCAAATGTTTTGGTGCGGAAGAACCCGTGCGGCTTATCCCTTGCATCCTCACCCGCAATCGCCTTGGGCGAATTCGACATGTTGCATGCCCATGTGGGCCGCTCGTTCGTTATTCGCACAAGGCAACCGCTTTCGTAAGCCAACACTCCCCTACATCCGTTTTTGCATTTTCTTGTGTCTATAGTCCTGTAAATGTTGTATTTTACTTTACGCCTTCAATACCATTCGGCTAACATGGTCATTTGAAGGCACGGACATGAAATACGAGGTTGGCACGTGGTCCGAAATATGCCCCGCGATGTTAAGTCGGGAAGCCCATTCGGGACGGATTTTATATCAAGGCTTATCCCTTGCATGCGATGCAAGGGTACCGCACGGGTTCTTCCCCACCAAAACATTTGGCCCGTGACAGTCCGGTACGGCCGGTATTTACCGGTTTTTTGAAAAACCGGTATACGAGATATCCGGTATTGGGCGATACCGGGTATCTCGGTAAATACCGCTCGGTATGAGTAGTATTTATCAAATACCGCCCATACCGGGCGGTATTTGATGTCATACCGGGCGGTATTGCCCGGTATGACACAACGGCTCTTAAAAAGAGCTGTTGCTACAGTGCATATAGCCCTTTGGGGCCGAATTTAAAACATTGTATTCATGTATTTGACATTTGAATCTTAAATTTAAGTACCATGTGTCGGTACGGTACGGTACTGGTACGGTACTGGTACCGGTCACTGACCGAGATCGGTACCGGTACCGGTATTTTAAACCATGATTTGAATGCTAACTCACATGGCTTATAGGTATAGGATGATAGATAATTATTTACTAGCCTAGGTGCCAAACCAAATAAACCCATAATGAAAATGTGTAATTTTTGCCCAATACATGATGCAACTGCAATGGAAAAGAGCATGGAACTTGTATGATTAGGCCAAAATAGTTAGTGCAAATAATAGCATTATCTACTTCCTATTGGCTATTACTCAAATGTTATTGCACCAAAGCACTAAATTTATAGATTGAAAATATCACATTTAAGAAACTATCTATTTTTTTGTTTCATCTATATAATCTAGGATCAGAATCAAGTTAGTTTTTTTTTTTTGTTTTACAATTGGCTATTTGATTTTGTAGGTGAATCCAAGAAGCCAATGTGCTTCAAGGATCTAAATAACTGGAGCTGTGCAATTGGTTATGGAGCTGGTTCAAGTAGCCCTCTTTGTCCTTCATATAATTTTAGCCTTGAACTAGTTCGAAGCTCAAAGGTATAGTATAGTTGTTTCTCAATTTCATAGATCTTTTCTTCAAATTGTTGAACATGTCTGTGTTATTTTGTTTTTGCTGTTTATTTTCCTTGGAAAACCTAATTATCGGTATTGGTTCTTTGATTTACATAATTATTTGCAGTTGCATGTGTATATTTGTATATGTGTAATTGCAAGTAGGCTCTCCCTCTTTCAGATTTTTTTGATAAGCTTGATATATTTATTATGGGTTATTTAAATGACATTTTTTTTGATGAGTAACTAACATTTCATTGATTTGATATCATTAGAGAACAGTTGAATCTAAATCTACAAAATTAGATATAGAACAATCTGTTATGCAACAACCTGGTCTTGATCAACCTAAACATGGTCATCATCCGCTGGAAGCAATGGTAGATAAGGAACCACCTCAAGCAGGAAATAAATGGTCCAAGAAATATTCAAGAAGAGAAAAGATCAAGCAGTCCTTATCAACAACTGAGACTTGACCAATATCCTCATCATGGAGACCAAGTCTTTAGGGATAAGGATGTTTACTTAGTTAATTTCTTAATTTTGTTTTAGTCATTTATAAGACTTAGTCATTGATAAGGCAACTGGGGAGATTCATTCAAGTCTTGTACTGCTATATATATTGCATAGAATGAATGAGAGAGACATGTCATTGCAGATATCTCTTCTCTTTTCTATCTTCTTCCTCAACCCTTTACCCTATCCCTCTTCTATTGTTTGAGCAATATCTTCTTCCTCAACCCTTTACCCTATCCCTCTTCTATTGTTTGAGCAACCTAAACACTAGTCACCATAGGGAAGAAGAAGAAATCATCTTCTATTCCCTCACAGGATTTGGAGGCATCTTCTCAGGGAGAGACCAACCCCAATCCCAGTTCATCATCAACTCGACATCGCCCGTGGACTCGATCATACGCCAAGGCCATGACACAATCTTATGTGAAAGGAAAAAATTAAACTGCATCAGGAAACCAATAATCATACTTTAAAAATCATCAAAATATATCATGATGATAAAGTAACCAAGGTGGATGTCACCAAAAATTTGGATGATGGAATTATAATTTTAAATTTAAGGTCAAGTAGAGTGAAGAGGGAGATTAGTCTATTGATCTAATCAGGTTGAAAACTATTGAAAACTATCATGCTTTTAACAGTAAGTGGAAGCTTATAAAATTAATTAAAGTATAAGAAAAATAAATATTTCGGTTTACTTCCATGCATTTTTTTTTCAAGCTTTATATACAAGGCTATGAGTATAACTGCAAATTGACAAAGGATCCTGGCAAATCTCTGAGGCTCGTTGATTCTGTCATCAATTCTAAAAAGCTAGAAATAAAGTTCACTTCTTGTCAAGACTAGTTAGATATGAAGCCAAGCTTGTCCTGTAAAATCTAAAAGGTTATTTAGCAGGTTAGGGGGATCTAACTCTTTGGTGAGTACTTATAAACATGTATGAATATGTTGAAGAAAATTGAGCAAGAATTAAAACATATCTAGGAACGGAAAAACAGAATGTTATGCAACTTCAATTTAAGTGTGCGAAGGTATATGTTAGAATCTATATATATTGTCAAGGAACTGCTTTGTCCTTGTTCATTGTGTCGAGGATGATTATTCCATTCTTTTTAAAAAAATATTCTTATAGTGCTTCTTAGACATACATGAGTTACAATGTTTTGCATTATATGTAACACTGGACATAACATCATTTTGTCACTCACTACATTATGTACTTATTTTTCTCATTTTTTTTTTTGCAGCTAATTGCATCTTTCTATCAGCATATTGTGGTGCAAAGAAAGGTACATTTATTTTTGCTTTGCATATAGTAGTATGCCTAATTGAGGTAGCACTTATGACTAAATCTCTTACAAGGAACAACCAAATCTCTTGTTATATATGTTGTATGCACAGCATACTTGTTCTTGATTTGAATATGAATATCTTGTCTACATTGGGAATTATTGTATTTCTTGCCGCTCATACACAACTTCTGTTGCCACTAACAAGGTTATAACTAGCTTTGTATTTTGCTTAATTCATAGCATATCCTTGATCGGTGAATTTAATTTTTGTTGTTTTCCCATCTGGGATGAAATGCTAACCAAGAGAGTCCATTAAAAAGAACATACAGACATAGTAATTCGTGATTGATGAACTGAATTCCATATAAAAATACCAGCATGTATTAACTCTTGATTATGTAAAGTTGATAGAAACATAGACTCGTGTATGCATGCGTGTTTTTGTATGCTGCTCAACTTTCTTTATTTAGAGTGACCATCCGATGTTCACTATATTTCCTTTACATGCAATACCTATTTCTTTGTAATTAAATATACTCATGTTGCAGAGTTCCTTAAATGTTTTGAATTGTCAAATTCTTCTCTTTTAACTAAATTAGCATTGCTATCAAGATTCTAAACTATTAAGTTTCTGAATGGTAATCTGTCTATAAGTTTTTCTTTTTTTATTTGATAGCATTATCTTATGCCCTCGAGCATGAAAATTCTTCCAGCCTCACATCCCTTTTAACTTAAATATGATATTTTAGAGCACTACATACATGCCCTTTTCAAGTAAAGTTTTGGAAAAGTTAGGAGTGAATTTTAATCTAGTTTTGGCATCTGAACCTTTGTATAGCATTTGTCAGTTGTCCAACGTAGCACTACTGAAGTCTTACATTGATTTTGTGTTTGCACTCAGATCTAATAATTGTAATGCTACATTTAGTTTTATGAGACTGTACAGGAATTGAACAAAACTGCATCAAATAAATTAGCATATCATATTTGCAAATGTTGTAATGTGTTGGCCTGGGTACAAGTCATTCAGTTATGTGGCCTGAGTAATAAACCAAGGCATTGATGAGGTTGATCTTGACCTGGAATTGGTTTGTGTGGTACGAGCATAACTTGAGGGCTTTCCAGAATGAGTGTTCGACTATACAACAATTGGCTACATCGGCGGCGAGTTTCTTCGATATGTACTCTGGGCCGGAGCAATGAACCTATTTGAAGTGGCTCATTTCGTACCAGAAAAACCCATGTATGAACAAGGATTAATTTTACTTCCGCACCTAGCTACTCTAGGTTGGGGGGTAGGTCCAGGGGGGGAGGTTATAGACACCTTTCCATACTTTGTATCTGGAGTACTTCACTTAATTTCCTCTGCAGTCTTAGGTTTTGGTGGTATTTATCATGCGCTTCTTGGACCCGAGACTCTTGAATAATCTTTTCCATTCTTCGGTTATGTATGGAAAGATAGAAATAAAATGACTACCATTTTGGGTATTCACTTAATTTTGTTAGGTCTAGGTGCTTTTCTTCTAGTACTCAAGGCTGTTTATTTTGGGGGCATATATGATACCTGGGTGGGGGGGGGGGGGGGGGGGAGATGTAAGAACAGGTGTTTAGAGTGTTATTTTTTACTTGTCTTCTTCTTGTTTTTTTTCTCTTTTCTTATCTTTCTCCTCTCTACTACACTTGTACCCTTTCATTACTCTTGAATGGTTTACAAGTTTCTTATTTCAAAAAAAAAAAAAAAACCAAGGCAGATATCTCCTAAATTAAATTTTGGCTGATCTCTATGCACTAAAATGCCTGTCATGCCTTTGCCTCCACATCATCTTATGGCTTGCTTTTCTAAGGATCGAGTTAAATCTTTCCTAGGGATTCCGTGATAGCCTAGAGAACTTATTCATTTAATCTCATTCTATCAAGCAGGTGAAAAATCCTTTTGAAGAAAGTCAAGTAGTTGGTATTACGAATTATATCGACTTTGGCTTTGAGTTGATGACAAGGTAAATCACATCATTAAGAGAAGTATTATTATTTCAATTACCTAACTATGCATTTTTGTAAAGAATCAATCAAGATAAATCATCTGGAGGTGCTGATAATTCTTCATTCCAGTTAGCTGCATCTTGGCAAGCTAATAAGAACTTCTTAGTGAAGGTAAGGTACCATGTCTCGGTTAGTTTATATTTTCTTTCATTGTGTTAACCTTTCTGTTGTGTAGGGAAAATTGGGTCCATTTTGCTCTTCTGTAGCTTTAGCATTTAAGTCTTGGTGGAGGCCTTCCTTCACATTTAGTATCACAGGTAAATTTTCTTCTTGTTATTTTTTCTTTATGGAGCCTTTCCATTATTCCTCTAGCATGTTCAGACTTGAAACTAAACAACCAATCTAAGGGACTGACAAATTACCAGTTAGTTGTTTGGTTGACATGCTAGACATGCTTTAAATAATGACATATAATATTCTTCTCTAATATGAATAAAGAGAAAGTGAGACCCCAAATTTCAATGATAAGGACAACCAATTAAAGGGCACAAATATGTAACAGAAAAGGTCCAAAGATCATTTGGTGATGGTAATTTGTATACAAAGAATTGTTCTTGTTGCATCAGAAATAAATAATAATTTGACCTTCTAAAATAATTTATCATACCTTAGATCATGGGCATGCCACTATACCATTTGCCAAACCAAGAGAGCTAGATGAAAAAATTTTAACAAAAAAATTTAGAAATATATCACTGCTGGAAAAAGAAGGGACTTATGTGACTGAAATGTGTTTAAAGTAGCTTATAAATTCAAGTATCTCCATCTTATTTATGTTAAATCTGATTTATGAACTTAAATGGGATTGACAAACATTCAGTTTCTAAATCTTAAATATCTCATTTTGATTAAAAAAATCGTCTTGCATATGTCTCACATTTTGATTAAAAAATCCTCTTTTGTATTTGTTGCCTTGCTTAATTTTTGATTATCATGATCAAATGATGCACTTGTGCTATTTCTTCCAGCTATAAATGATCGTTTGCGTGGAACAAGTTTTGGATTTGGACTTAGTGTTGAGGATCTAAGAGAACCCAGGTTCTTCCCTTTCTTAATTTCAAATTGTTAATGATTAATACAATGGTATTGAGAGTACTACTTTGACTGTCATTAGAAATTCAATATTTGTCTGTTTTTTTTTTAAAAAATTATTTTGTCAAGAAAAAAGGAGTCCTCAAATTCTCCAATTTGTTGAACCATATACAGTGTACTCTTCAATCTCCACATAATACAACACTAGCTTCTCACCAGTTTTCGACTCTTTCACTAACTTTCTATTTGTTTTGACACAATGTAGTTATCAAAGAGCAGATCCAAACTATGTGATGCTGACACCCAATAAGGAGCACTTGGCAGAAGGTATTCTCAAGGATTTGGGGAAGCGACCTCTATACCAGTCAAACATAGACTCGGGGAATTATGACAATTTGCCAAAGGAATTGAAACCCTTAGGAAAGGTTATCTAGTTGTATATTAAAAAATAAGTCACCGGCAACTTGAGAGGAACATCAACAATTTTTCTTATTTAGAATGCTTTTAATAGCATAGTTAGTATTTTCTTTCTAGGTTGGTGTGCCATGGAGCTGCTTCCTAAATTTTGGTTTTGCAGGCAATGGTTATTGTTACGAATGCCATAAAGCATGATCAGTCTTCTTTGTTGTCTTCTTGTACAATTTATATTTTATTATCTTCCTGTACAATTTCCAACATTAATCGACTTCTGGTCCGGTCATTGACAATATATATTTTATAATGTTGAAGATTGAATCTGGTACTCGATTGCGAGAAAAAAAAATGGCGAGAGAGTCAAACGTGGGTTACGTGGCTGCGTCATCGTCTTGTTATTCTACAAATAATAGCATATCCGTAGTACAAGTAATGGCATTATCTTCTTCCTATTGGCTACTACTCGAATATTGTTGTACCAAAGCACTAAATTAATAGATTGAAAATATCACATTTAGGAAACTAACTTTTTTTTTTTTTGGTTTCATCTATATAATCTAGGATCAGAATCAAGTTAGAATTTTTTTCTTGTTTCACGATTGAGTATTTGACTTTATAGGTGAATCCAAGAAGCTAATGTGCTTCAAGGATCTAAATAACTGGAGTTATGCAATTGGTTATGGAGTTGGTTCAAGTAGCCCTCTTTGTCCTTCGTATAATTCCAGCCTTGAACTTGTTTGAAGCTTAGACATTTAGTTGTTTCTCTATTTTATAGATCTTTTCTCCAAGTTGTTGAACATCGATATTTATGTGTTACTTTGTTTTAGTTGTTTATTTCCATTGGAAAACTTAATTATCACTAAACCTGACAGTTTAGGCCCGGCCTAATAAAATTGGATTCGGGCTAAGTATTATCGTGTCCGGGCAAATATTGTGACCTAAAGCAAAATATTAAAATGAGGCATTTTATTTATTCAATAAAATTAATATCATTTTTTATGTAAATTTTATTTTTCTAACTTATTAAGATGCAAAATTAAATTAATATAAATAGAGAGTGGGAGGCGGGACGGAGGGAGTTCGACTGTTAGGGAGAACCGAAGAGGTAGAGAAAGTTAGTGGCGACATCTACTTCGATGTTGCAACCTAGCAGTGATAAGAGAGACTAAGAGTTCGGATTACTTCGGAAGACCAAGGGGCGAGAGGCGAAGAGGGAGAAGATGAATGTTTGAGGTTGGACATTGCTTTTATCTAGACTTGTGGACGGTCGACCATTGGAGACGAAGAGTCTGGAGATGGGGCAAAATTTTTGTTAGGGTAATATGCAATTACTTCAGATTTGATATATCTAATGGCCCCCACTGATCGAGTATAATTAATTCAGCTGACAACATTTGATATAAATTTCAGTATTGGTAGGGGCTACCAATCAACCTGGGGCCGACAATGGCCTTATTGGCCTAATGGATGGGTCGACCCTGTCGGGCTATTATCAAGATGGCCCGATAATGACCAAACCCTTAACGTGTCGGGCCGGGCCAAGTGCTATTGGACTGGGCCCGATCCGATAGCCCAATAAATACTATTGGGTTGGGTATCAACGGGTTTAAAATCCGTTAGTTATCGGGTTAAATCCAATTCAATCGGATTTTTTATTCTTTCTTCGTGTATGGGGCTAAACGGGCCGGTCCGTGTCATGCTGGGCCGGTGATTCTAGGCTCAATTTTTTTCCAGGCCAGGCTCTGACTATTTTAAAAGGTCTCCAGATTATCAGGGAAAGATAGAATTTCAGGAAACTCATTATTGAGTCAAACGCAAGCAAAGTGATAGACTTGACTTCTCTAGTGGTAGTAAATTCCTTGATTGGAGAGTTAAAAATGTTATCCATAGTATCTCTTTTCTCTGTAAATATTTTGACAACATCCCCAGGAAATGATGGGGAATATGCTGAATAATATTATCCGATGGAAGCATCCTGCATCCCATTTTTGAGATCACCTTCCTGAACATACTGCATGAGAAATTAAGACTGAACTAATCCATCATCAATTTGAAGATTCATTCCTTCATTGCCATAATTAGATACAAGAACAAGATCATGCTTGGTGTCTTCGTCTTATTAAGGGGAAAACCCTCCGAATGATAAAACAGCAACATAAATAAATAAAAAGAGCACAAATTAAGCTTATTCCATGAATTGCCACTGCACAATACATCGTCCAATTCTACCATGTCTCAAAGTTTCCACCAACGAAGTCATAGTGTGCTCCAATTAGTCTCAGGGTGTTCTTCTCCATTGCATCCTTCACGAAGGGATAAGTCTTCAGGTTCTCAAGAGACACGTTCACAGCCTCCTGTAACACGTTCAACACATCAAAAAAGCTTCTTAATTTTAAATTTATCAAACACCTACCCACACACACATTTCAACCATTTTTCAAAAGAAATGGAACAGGAAAAGAAAATTGCATTGATTCAAAGGAAGAAATTAAAGGATTAGTTAAGAGAATTCATTAATACCTTTTCGCATTGGGTGCATAGATCAGAAAAAGGCAATGACTCGCATTCGGTCTTCACCTTCTCTCTTGCTGGTAAACAAATTTTGACCCACTCCTCTATAAAATCACTGATTCAAACAAATTATAAAGATGACCATTTAGCAATGTTCAAAATGGATTTTTTCCAATGTTCTTATCTATATATAGGTTCAGCATGCATGTAGAGTTACAGTAATTGCCAAGTGTGTAGAAAAGCCGAATCCTTTTAATTAATTCCTTTGCTTCTTTCTACGTGTGAAGAAAAGATTGGTTTGGCTGGTGGTCCTGCTCATGTCTCAATTACTTGTTTCCGAGGCAAAGCATGAAATGAACCCAATTCCCAACCTTTTGGGGAGGAGAGAGAACGAAATCCAATTTTAATGCATGAACAGCAGAATTGATGCATCTAATTTACTCCCTCTCCTAGAAATTAAGCAGAAACTTTTGTGAACCCTAGCTAATTCCTCACCAATTAACTCTGCACATAAATATATTTCTCACCTGCTGGTAGTGCCATCATCATTCATGGACATCAGCCCCTTGATTCCACCACATCGGCTGTGGCCGATCACCACAATGTTCTCAATCTGCATGCAAAATACTCTATTTTAGATATAATCATAAATTAAGAACATCAAAATCCACTGTGCATGCATTCTTCAGGAAACACTGATCGATGATGACTTGTTCCATTTTTGTTTTATTAATGTCAATGAACTGCTGAAATTAATCGAGTCAAATATGGCAGAAGTATTGGCGCATTATTTTCTTATCTGGGAAACCAACTCCACCTTCCAGAACACGCCTTTCCAATTGTTTTCTCATATAAGAGGAATTAAAGCATGATGCAGACATGCGACTTTTTCCTCCCTAATTTCCATCTCCCAAACAAAGCAACAACAATAATTAAAGCAAAAGAGGAGGAGGGAGGGCAAAAGTGGATCACCTTGAGATGGATGACAGCATATTCAATGGCAGCCCCGACCCCGGCGTACTTTGTCTGCAGGAACACCACAAATAAACACATACAAGTCACTCGCAATGATCGATCAACGATAATGATGGGGACCAAACCCTACCGCCCAATTAATTAACTATGCACGCGCGCCTAATAATAGAAATGGATGGATTCTAATTATCTGAATAGTTAATCTAAATGTATAGGAGTGTATATATTATCCAAATTGATGAATACCTGATCATAAGGTGGAACCATGTTGGCGATGTTGCGAACGATGAAGGCCTCCCCAGGCCGGAAGTTGAGCACCACCGACGGGCACACCCGCGAGTCAGCACATGCGAACACCAAGAACTGCAACACCAAATTGAGATATCAGATCATATTAATGATTGGTCGGCAGAATTAGAGCTAGAAAAGAAGACGACGCGCTATTCTTAATTAATTTGTCTATTAATTAAGAAAACATGTTTCTGCTGCTTGCTGCCTTCTCTTATTGATCCATATAATTCACGTGCAAGCTCTTGTTAATTAACTATTATGACTGATTGACTCCGATCGAGAGCAACTTAATCTCTCATCTTTGTGGACTTTAATTGCAGTAATTAAAGAGAAAGAAGAAACTGGAGGATGATCATCACCTTGGGGCTTTGACCTTCCGCCAGTTGAGAGAACAAATCTGGGTTCTTCCTGTCAAACCAAATTAATAAAACAGTATTCAAAACTATAATGTTTTTTTCTTCTTTTTCCATGCATGAAAGGCTGAATCAAACACTCACTCGTAGACCTCCTTCTTGAAGTGGTCGAAGCCTGAAGTCAACCCCTCCACCGGATCCATTTGCTGCACATTCAAAGAGAGCTTTTTGAGGCATTAATCGCACGAAGATCGACGTACAGTTTGCACAAGAAAGTTAATTGTATCCGATCAAGTGATGGGAGAGGGAGAAAAACGAAGGAGGCAAAATCTAACATCGGAAGCCGAGGTAGGTGTCGGAATCAAGTATCAGAAACTGGGAGCCAACGGGGAGATTTGACTTGATGATTAAACGGCCGGAATTCCGATGTCAGAAGTGGAGAATTAACAGGAGATGGTGTAAAGAGAAAAGAGAAGGAAAGGGTGGGGGCAGGAAAGAGATCCTACGAACCTTCTTCGTTCCTGTGGGCTGTGGTGGGTACTCCTGCTGCCTGCGCCGACCAAAAGTCTGGGAGATCCCGTCGCAGCTGGTGGCGATGATAAAGGAGAGGAAGTGTCCCCCGTCGCATTTTATAAAAGCCGTCCCATGCGAGCGCGTTTCAGATGTCTCGCGGAACATCTGAAATATAATACGCACAGGAGGAAGTGCAACTTACCTAAGGGGACCCAGGTAAGTTACTTCCTGCATTTTGCAAAAAGTTGCACTTACTCATGAAGTTGTATTTCTTACAAAATGTAGAAAGTATGTCAATCAAACATGAGCATTTTTTCCTACTTCATGTGAATGTACAATTTTTTATATAAAATAGTGTTAATCAAATGAGACCTAAGTACATTGTATTTATTTTCCTGGAATTAATTTGGCACATAGGTTTGGGAATTTTAATTCAAGTAATGATGCTTAAATCCTTCTAATTAATTAATAAGAATATGCAACAACAAAAAAGTAGAGATATAAATCATTAATTTCCATTTTAGTTAAGGAATATATGATAATTAATTTATACTGAATTCTATTATTGACTAAAATGAAACATCTTAATTGTCAATAATTTAATTCCCTCCTTCCTATGAAAATATTTTAAAATATGGAATGTATATTATATATGTTAGGGGTGTGCATAAATATCGGGTAGACTCGGAACTGATTGAAACCCACCTGATCAAGTAGGTTTCGGGAAGACCCGAATTAAATTTGGGTGGAGGTCCGAGATACAAACTAAGAAACCGGTTAAAATCGATTTTGATTTCTAGTCTAATACATTGGGTACCCAAAATCGAAATAAAAAACGATATTCAAAATCGGTACTCAAAACTTGTACCCATGAACATATTCCAATAGGGTACCCGAACATGTAAATTAACGAGTTTTGACATGATCCTCAGAACTTGTACCTCTAAAACCTATAAATAAATATGTTCCAACATAATATCTAGAACTTATACTACATCACAGGTTTCGAGTATAATTTGATTTTAGGTCCCGACAAGATAAGATCCAAGTCCATGTCCATAGGAATTAGTCCTATATATGATAGGTCTGAGTATCATGAAAAATATATGGTACCCAAATCTACTCATCCCTAATATATGTCATATTGTCATGCTATATTTGAGTTTAATTATGATTCAAGATTAATAATTAATATCTTATCTATATACAAAATAAGATACAATGATGCCACATGGTAGATATATGTGGAATTTTCAAAGTCATTTTAGTTTTTAGTACTTATTTTTTTTTAATTTTGATTATTTTGCCAAAATATAAATGTGGGTACACTTAATGGGGTAGCTTTAATTTTAACGTAAATAAGAAGCCGAATTGGGGTGTCTCGCCGTCTCGGTGCGCCAATTTGCCGGTCCAATGGGGGAGATGGCCCGCAAATTGCGACGACCCGCCCGTTGACTCCGGCCGAAGTGAACAGCCCAAAAGTTATTACGGCTCTCGAAAGAGGACCCACCCTTAATCCATTATCTAAAGCCGACTCGTTTACCCATCAATTTAATTCTCTATTCTTTTTGCACTTGATCCAGTAGACAACATTCTCTACGCCACCAAATAGGGGGATTAGATTCACTTATATCCAATAACTATTCTTTTTATAGGTTATAGAAAGTCGAGTCTAAACTGGTGTATACTTATCCACTTCGATATGATATGGGCAATGTTTGAATACCTGCTCCAAGGTGAATCGGTCTGATATCTATTTCCGGCTCGGTTGAACCGAGCGGATTTGGTCAAATTGGCCGGTCCAAACTTTGGAGGCATATCTAGTGATGGGCGTATGCAGATCGGTGGATTGGATATAGAGAGGGATTGCGCACTATAAATGAGATGCGGTACCAGACAAGTTGCCTGCAATCAGGTGACGTAACGACGCGCGTCCCTTGGCGAAGTCAGAAAGCTGTCTCTGAAATCTAAATTGGATGACCCCTTTGGATTATTTTATGCGGATCATTTGGCTTCCCATCCAATCCATTATACGTTGACTGTGTATATACGTTATTTGCGCACTGAAACCGTTACGTTGTACATATTATTATGCATGAAACGATATGATATATATACTTTCCCGATAAATAAAAAATCAATATCTTGAATGATTTGTTCGTCCCACAACGTGGCAATCATGGCGATATATAACATGATTCATATGTAGCAGAACATGGCAGACTATTAATCTGAGTGTGGAAAAATATTGATCTACCTGGACTGGTGGAGGCTCCACTGCATGTCATATTAACCAATTCAAGGAGCCCGATATAATAACTCAAGGAACATGCATGGTTTGGTTGGCACCACATCCACATTAGAGGGCCCCATCTAGGACCACAAGGAAGGAAGACTCAAGATGCAATATTATGCATATATACTCCTATTAATAATATCCTCCACAAATGTATGGATCATACACTATACATGTAGTCTAGACCCCCCCTTTCAAATATCGATCTCGATCTGATCATTTGGTTCACAATTTTCACATAATTATTTATTTAAATTAGTTGGATATGTATCGATGAGATTTAATTGATATAATACATGGATAAACAAGCTTTTCTGAAAGAAATGTAGACACAAAGCTATTGGACATCAAGATATTTGAACTAATTAATTAATTAATGACGTGCATCGAGAATAATAAATTCGAGTGAATTTCATTTGGTTGTTTTTGCAAAGTGGGGAATTAACATCAATTATATAAAGGAGAGTTTAATTAGCAGCTATAGGTGATGAGAGTTGACAATTTTGGTCATATTCATTTATTATTTATAGTTATGTTGACTTGTTTCCTATAATTTATTATGGAGACTATTCGCGGATAAAGGAAAAGGAAAGAGGTTATGAGAGTTAAAAATAAATAAAAATAATGAAAATTAAAAATTAAAAAAAATTAAAAAAAAAGGTTATGAGAGTTGACAATTTGGGCAATGGGCGTCAGTGACGTCGACGCTCTGCTTGCACTTGTACATTCACTGGCAACAAAATGTAGATATTTTGGAGTAATATATAAATTGATAATGAAATTGTCCACACAATTTGGTGGTTAAGAATGTACTACCTCGGCGTTTATGCTTTAATTAGGCATGCACGACGAGAGGTAGATCTTCGAAGGCGGCGGCTGTACAAGGGCGGAGAAGACGGGCCGGCATCTACAAAAAGTCAGATGTATTGTGGCAAGAGGTATTTAGATCCTAATTGGTCGCCATTATTAACTTGTTTGGCTTCGGTACCTTCTCCTTTTTCTAACCAGGATATATCCAATTAAAATTGGTGAATAAGATTTGTGTTTGCACTTGGTCAATCGATAAGCAAATCTTGAGATGATGAGTGCATCTTGCAACAAATGGAGAATGATTCTACACCTACATGTGGCGTAACTAAAGCACGCATAAATATAGCACCTATAACTGGTATAACATTAAAGGATAATAACACTATAGTATTGACATAGTTGCAATAGATTGATGAAACGGTAGCCAAAAAGGCCTTTGCATCAAACTCGTCATCACTAGAAATTATTTTATTATAAAAAAATTAAGCATCATGTGTTAATTACAAGTCTGCCCTTCCTGGTAGATACAGCAATCAAGCGCATATGTCCATAGTAATTAGTAAATACAGTATTGACTATTGAGGATTGTATTCAAGGGCACCTAAAAAGCATTTTGATTACGAGAATCCATTTGGATGAGAGATTTGGGTCAAAATTATAGATATACCAAATTAATGAGAAGATTCCTGAAAATATTAGTGATTGGACATACAAACATACAACAGGTATCACCGCTCTCTCTTCACTTGCAGTCTCTGAATTAAGTTGTGGTACTTGGGGAATAATGTCTTTTGGAAATTTGAGTAAGAAAAATAAGGCACAAGAGCTGAAATGACAACAAGCAGAGTGGCTAACCAGTAAAGAGGACTGGCGGCGCAGGCTTCCAGGAAAACCCGGTATGCAGTTGTTGATATATTTGGTGGGAAAAAACCATAAATCACCAGAAATATGTACCAAAATATGATGCTGCCCCAGATGACAAAGTGCTGGATCCATGTGAAGTAGCTGAGGTAGATTGCTAACTGACAGTTGACTGTCCACACAACACAAGTGTACATTGTTACTCCAAGAATGTCATAGCCTGCCACGTGACCGTCCTGCCGAAATGCTTGTTCAAAGATGATTCTGGTTGTGAAATAATATATTATCAGGGAACTGCAAACTCCATTTATCATCCAGCCTAGAATGCGGGGCCAGCTGAAAAAGATGTTCTGAATACCATCCTGATGCAACTTGGGGAACTGTAGAACAGATATGAATAGATTATAGCAATGTGAAACAGCAATTTCTGCAATGACCAGTAGCCCATGGTTTCTATGAAATCTACTATAATGTATAAAGGATAATGATGGAGGGTTCCCCTAATCTCCTATGATCAAAACATCTCAGGTAGTTTGCAGGTGCTTTTGACTTTAATTTCTTTCATCTTTCAATTTTTATTTTATTTATTTTCTATTTTTATAAATATATTTTGTTAATATATATATATATATATTTTGTATTTTGATTTTGTTTTGATAATTTATATCTCTTATATTTTTATATTTATATTTTGAATTTTCTATTTTCAATAATATTTCGAATTAAAATTAAAATTAATATTTTATTTATATTAAATATTAAATATTTATATTCAAATTTATATAATATATAATTTAAAAATTTAAATATAATAATTATATTTTAATATTTAATTTAAAAATTATACAAGTAATAACATGGGAGACGATCTAAATGATGAAAAGTATTGACAGCCCAACATCTCATGAAAAACAAATATATATATATATATATATATATATATATATATATATATATATATATATATATATATAATGACTGATGGGCATTCAAAAACAAGATTTTATACCTTCAGACAAAGACGAGAGGAAATGTCTTTATCAAAAACACCAAGAGCAATTACAGGGAGAGATGTGAAGCCAACACTGTAAAATGCTATGTACCAATCGTTGTAAGCGGGTTGACCAGAGAAATAAGCATGGGTCTCAAACCAGAAGAGAGTAAATCCAAACGTGATATTCTTGTAGAAAAAGTAGCATATCTGTTCAAAGAAAAAAAAAGTATGGGTTCAAACACGAATCAATATCTAGGGGAAAAAAATCAAAGTAGAAGCACCATAATTTTAGATCATTTATCATCGATGATGATTTATAAGAAATTTCATCCCAAAGCTTTAAATAAAAGCATAAGGAAATAAGATATCAAATTAATCAAAGATGCATCAGTAACATACTAACATGATTGAAAGTCATCTAAATATATAGAATTAGATACCATTATTCAACGGAATATGAATTATGCTATTGTGATATACAAGTAATACTCAATTCCTTCATAAACAAATCTTGGATAAGAAAGAAAAGAACCAGACAAACTAATGCATGCATGTACTCGAAATTTAAGCATCTTGGCATAGTGTTAAGATGTAAACATATAACAAATATTTAAATATAGGAAAAATTACCCCTTCTACAATTACTCATATTACACTACCATCCCCTCTAGTTTTCAAAATTACACTATCACCCCTCAACTTTGAGTCTACAACCCCTATCTTAATTGGCATTTGAACTTGAAAATTTTAGCATTGGATGTTGCCACATCATCATTAGTTCATAACATGGATTAAAAATATTTTTAACCAATTCTTTTTTATTTGTAAATATTAATATATGGTATTAACTAAAGTGTTTTTTATTTAAACATAATTTTTATTAATTTTTAACAACTAAACAATAAACATATTGGTTTTAAGAAAAAAATAATAATCTAAGTCATCAACTTATGATGACATGGTGACATTTAATATCAATTTAGATTTAAATAACAACTGGGACAAGAGGATTGTGGACTCAAAGTTGAGAGGGTGATTGTGTAGTTTTGAAAACTATAGGGGTGGTAATGTAATAAGAGTGAAGTAGAGGAAGGTGGTAGTGTAATTTACATCAAATATATAAACAAGTAAATAAGAGTGGCATACCAATACAACTTCAACGTCCATAAGTCTTAGTAAGCAACTAAGCATCTAGACTAGGAACAGATGGAACTGGAACTAAACAAAAATATGAAGTTGAACATTTTGTTTTTTCATAGCTAGTCAAACAAGTTTTTCTATCTAGATACACCCACAAATATTAAATAATGTGATTGGCATTCTTGTTATGGGACATTACAAGATTGTTGAAAATTTTCATTGATACTTGAGGCGGGCAATACAAAGGAGACGAAAGACACTCCAAGAAAACATACAACATTCAAGTTATGCTAATAGATTCCAAGGCAGATTTGCACCTTAGGTGGAAGACTCCATATCACTAACTGCAACAATAGGGATATAGAGTTGAAGTTGTAATTTATGCATTATTCAATAAAGATTCAGGTTCCATAAAAGTTGTTTTTTGAATTAGATCTGAGCTATAAAAGAATCTTACATCATTTATGTGTGAAATACTTTTCTAAAAACAAAAAAGGGAAACAGATGCTTTACCATGGCTGAAATCCGCCTGTAACACCAATGCCCATGAACAAGCAACAAGCGCTCCAAAAACCGAAACTGAGCTATTGCAAAGTCACTAGACATTACAGCCTGGAAACCAAGTAATTGTGGCATATATAAGCCATTAACCTTGTGCTAAAGAATAAAGTTTGTGACACATCTTCCAAAGATATGCATCAGCAATCGAATTGCATAAATGAATAACCATGCACCATGTGGACGACACAACCATATGGCATGCTTTTAAAAGAACAGAACATGAATAGTACAAAGATGCAGTTCCGTCAAAATAAGATCATTAATTCATTGCATAATGCACTCAAGCTAATTACCACTTAAAGAGGAATTTAAGTTCCAATCCCTTTGTCCTAGGGTTGCAAGTGAGTAAATTTGTTTGCAGGTTGCAGCATGATGTTGGGCTTATTAAAATTAGCTGAGCTTCTTAATCAAACTTAACGAACAACATATGAGTCTAACTCTAATTCAGTTTTAAATGAGCAAATTTTGAAAATGATAAAAGGAATGTACATTTACAATCATGAT
Organism: Canna indica; assembly: GCA_034359265.1. Lineage (NCBI taxonomy): Eukaryota > Viridiplantae > Streptophyta > Magnoliopsida > Zingiberales > Cannaceae > Canna > Canna indica. The sequence goes on along the minus strand of CP136890.1, from coordinate 1,927,766 downwards.
TTGACTCCTAAATATGTTCAAGAAAAAACTTGTTTAAGCACTCATGAGTAAGCTCATTTGTAAACTAGGCATGTGAGTAGTTAGTTATCTATGAACTCAAACGTAGTTCATATGCCCACAGAATTATCACAATATTGAAATAGTGCCCGAAGCTTAATTGGTTTATCCTAGAGTTCAAGCTGTCAAGCATGACTCTTGTAACCCTATGTAATCATAAGCAAGTTGATTTTTACTAATATTCTAAAATACCACATAATTTGAGTCTTAAGATTTGTTTTTTAATCATTAGTCTCTAATCTTCCATGCTTTAGAAAGGTTATAACCAGTTAGCTACTAAATGAATAATGTGAACATATAATCTGCTAAGAAAGATGAAAATATTCAAAACTAATGAGAAAACACATGAATACATAAACAATATGTCAACCTGCATGCCCTCAACTCCGCTAATACCAACGCCAATGTCTGCTTCCTGAAGCATGCCAACATCATTGGCTCCATCACCAATTGCTAGTGTGGTTTTCCTTGTTCTTCTTTTTACCAGTCTAGTGACCTGCATTTTTTAGGTTTCTATAGATTGTTTCCTTGCACAATATAGGTGATTATTCAAATATTTATTAGTAACAAAGTACGCACCAGTGCCTTCTGCTTAGGTGAAGTCCGGCAACAAATGACAGATGCACAATCAACAGATAGATCTAGAAATGAGTGCTCCAGACTTGATGAGAGCGCAAAAGCCAGAGAATCGCCATCAATTATAAGAGCGAACAGAACATTACTTCCTTTCATCTTAGAAACTTGGGACTGTGCTTCATGTATTTGGTTGCGAATACTTTCATGTAAAGTCTAACAAGTATTAAAGTTGTAATAAATAATAAGAAAATGTGCACCATAACAAATCCAAGTCTAACTCCACACCTTTTCAAGAGCATCCCTGTCACCATTTTTCTTCATATCATTAATATCTTGGTTGTCAAGAGTTATAACAAGTAGCTCCATTCCTTTCCTTAATAATTGGCAAGCAAACCTGCAGGAGTGCAGGATCTACAAGTTTAATCACAAAATCCAGAGAGGCAAGATTATTTCCTAGCTTAATATAAAAGATGACTAAAAATCACCCTATATTTATTGCAGTTTCCAATTTATCACCAGTCAAAATCCATATCTTAATTCCAGCTTGTGCAAGCTTGTTAATACACTCAGGAACCTACACAAAGAAGACAAGAATCAGCTGAAGTCATCACTGAAGCTGCATGTTCAATGATTAAATCCAAATGATACAGTATAATACGCATGAAATTTGAGCTGGAATCTAGAAAGATAACATATTGGGATAACATCAAGATGACCAAGTACATTAATTGTGTATGGTCATGTGATTATGATAATACTATTTACCTGCACATGAGTTTTATTCCGGATCATTAAATTTAATCCATGAATATTATACATGTGAAGGACTACAATTGTGAATTTCTTAGTAACCTAAAACATATAATAAAGGTAATGCACTAACTCGACAAATAACCAAAAGCAATTAAGATGAATGAATAATTGAAATAAAACTTATATAGAAATTATTTTATTAGCAAAGAATACTTTACCCCCTTCTGCAATTTGTCCTCAACAGCCGTAGCTCCTAAAAGGATCAACTCCCTTTCAATTCTGTCAGCTGCTTCATCCACAATTGCATCATGCTCAGCATTCACTGAATTTTTGGCCTTCAAAAAACCATCATGCCATGTAATGTACTCTTCTGCACTTAGTACACGATATGCAACCGCCAATGTTCGTAAACCAGACTCCGAATACTCATTAATATGGCATTTGGTATTATGTTCAAATAATTGTCCTTGCTTGGCAAGCCTTTCAAAAATGACACTAAACCAAACAGAAAATTTGACGAGTGTGAGACTAAGACCTAATTCTTACAAAACTATTGTTAAATTAGTGCAGAGTTAAACAAGAAACCTGTCAGCGCCCTTGCAAAAAAGTAATAACTGGTTCTCATTAGTCTTCACAATTACTGACATCCGTTTGCGAGCACTACTGAATTCTATGGTGTTGAGCAGTTCATATGTCCTGAAGAAAGAAAATGGCTACAGTAACAAGAAACAGAGGATGCATACCAAATATAACAAATGGTATCTCGAGTTAGTGGATAAGCACCTATCAACCTTTCTACCAGCTTTAGGATCAAACTCATGTAATGAGATACTTGTCTCAGTTCTCCTGTAAAATTCAAAACCAAACTCCCGTGCAGCTGTGACAAAAGCGGCTTCATCCGGGGACTCTGCTTCGTATGAAATTTCACCAGATTGACTCACAACAGGAATAGCTGTATGGCAGATTGCTAATGCATGAAAAAAAAATTGTATAAGATCTGCATTAGGTTCTTGAATCCACTGTCCGTTCATTAATCTATCATCTACAAAGCTGAAGCCTTTGGGTGGTTTTCTGGATTCATAATTTTGCCTCTCAGAAGCAAAAGATAGACTATGAAGTTCAGACAACTCATATTGTCTGCCCTTTGTGAGAGTTTTCTCCAACTCAAATGATTTACTACCATAATCAAAACCAGCAATGGAACATTTCACAAACTCCATTGAGTTGCATGTTAGTGTACCAGTTTTATCTGAGAGTATAGTATTGACCTGTCCAAGTTCCTCATTCAAATTTGATGTCCGAGCACGTGCAGGCTTATCACTCTCCTTGCAGTACATTTCCTGATCATGGTCTATGAAGAGGCTTTGCAAAACCTTAACAATCTCAATGGATATATATAATGAGATGGGAATTAGGCACCCATATAGCATAAGATCGGTCAGAAAGTGGAAAAAAGCAGCTAATGATGCCTTTTTAGGATCAAAGTATATGGATGGTTTATCTGGTCTTAAGTACCACATATACTTTCCAGCATCAGTTTCATTTCTAGTATTGATTCCAAAGAAAACAGAACTAATAGAAGAAATAAAAACTAATAAAGTAAAAAGAACATAAATTATCTTATCCATTCTCCTCTCTATGTTGCTTCTCTTTGAAGGCGGATCCATTGCATTTTGCATTACTTTGGTGTCATGTCCAGTGAAAATCACCACGCCATAAATTTTCTGAGTATTCCTGAGTTTAGAATCTCTCAACAAAATTTGTTTGGGAGTGAGTGGATATTGTACACCTTCATAATTCATAACTCCAACGAAAGAATACAACTTTTCGTTCGGGTCTTCACACTTGATAAATGCTTCAAACTTTTGGAAAGAATGTTCATTGTGCAAGATTGATGTCACTTCCAAGCTCTGTTTACGTTTTAAGTTTGTTTCTCCATCAAGGTTCATGGTCTCAACATAACAAATGCCATCATCATAACTTGTGGAAAGCAAAAGCAAATCAGCAGGGAAGAATTCATCTTTTTCCACCATAATAATATCTCCAACTCTAAGTTTCTTCCATTCTGTTTGGTAAAAGAAATGGGCTCCATCATAGACATTCACCTTCCGATTGTTGACCTCTATATCCTGAGAAGAATATTGGTACTTAATAACATGTGACAAGATGTGATATCTCCCAAGCATCCAATTATTATTGGTAACAGGTAATTACCACTATAGTTTTGTAACTGCAATACTGCATAATTATAATAAACAACTTGAAGCATGGATCTGTTTGGTTTAAGTATATTTAGTCCTAGGAAAACAAACACCCTTCTTGAGCTAATTATTTCTGAGATTACTATCATGTAAAATGTCAAGTTTATAAATGTGATTGCAGTGTTTATAATCCAATTAGAAGGCAGCTAATAATTGATGTCAATATGTGGAAACGTAACCCCAAATATACCACTTTTTTAGTGTAAAGGTTCAGTCTGGTGACTGCCCCCCAAAACATCTGCTAGTTCCAAACCCCCAATAAATTCCAACTATAATAGAAGCTGTAAAGGCTTGGCTTAGCAGTTTCCCTGAAGCAAAAAGTTGTCATATTTGACTTCCTATACTTAAGAGAGAATGTCCCAAAAGAAAATGGTGAATTGAAGGGAATTAGGAAATTAAATTGAATGTTCATTCCATTTTCAATTCAGATGCATGCCTGTCCACCTTCTGTAAATCTTTTACCTAAGTCAAGCAGACAAGTTTAGACATGCTCTCTCTAACATAAAATTTATGCTCAATAACCCACTTGTGTTGGTTCACCAAATTATTTAGCCATTCATAATCGATGGCACAGGTAATAGATAAGTTTTCCAGCAATGGCAAGAAGATTTAAGTTATTTCAGTATCATGATTTCTTGAACAACACAACCAGGATCTTACCATTGAAAGAAACACTGTTAGCAAAGCATCACAATGTCGGGGACATGAATATACCTGTTTACTTGAATTAAACATGAATATACCTGTTTCTTGCGCTGCCAATCTTCGACGGCCTCCTTGGCCATGGTTGCTCCCACCACCAGGACGAGAGGTAGAAGGATACTGACAGCCCGATAGGGAGCCAGAGGGCTAAAGGAGATGCAAGCTACCATAAGAAAGAAGAAGTTGGCGACCCTGCGGAACTGCTCAAAGATGGACTTGGGCACGAAATTGGCTACGGTATACTTGGTGGTGGAGATCGAGTTGTCTGGGTAATTAAGATCCAATGCCTCGGGGCAGGCCGGATTGTTGCAGTAAACCGTTCTCGAGTAGCCCGCATTGATTAGTTCGGCCGGAGAACGGCGGCTGCCGCGGCGGAAGAGAGGGGCCATCTCGAAGAGGCGATGGACCGACCTCGGCCTCCCGTCTCCGGCCATATCGGGGCTGGAGATTTAGGGTTTGGCTCTAGCAAAAGGATCGAGAGGTTCAGAGGATACCGCGTTGACTGCTGCTCTTAAATTACATTGGGATATAAAATAGGGTCTTCTTTCGATCGACGGAGTTGGAGGGAAGGGAAGGTATTGATCGGAGATCCTCTGTTAATCACGTGGAGAAAATCATTCCTCAATATTATGCTTAGTTTCTTTACAGAAAAATGTTTTCTATTTTTAATTGAATTTATGATATGATAATAATTCAAACAATTTATAAGGTTAGATATTTAAATCAATGTGAACTCATTTGTGCTTGAATGGTAGTAGCATCGGGATAAATTGCTTAGATCTTAAGTTCAATCCCTAATTGTAAGATTTTGTGTATTTTTTTCACGTCTTTGTACATTTGTAATACGTTTTATGCGTATATTGTTGCGTTTACGTTTTACACGATGGTTTCATTATAAAGTTATTTTTAAAAAAATTTAAAAAATATATTTAAAAAAATTAATTTCATTGTTGATACTTGATAGGAATTGTTATTCCTCTGAGCTACGTTTATATCGGGAATAAAATAAGAGTAAAATATGATATAAAAGAGAAACTACATATGATAAATAATAATGAGTAATTAATTAAAAAAAAAATTGCTATATTTAAATACAGAGAAATTTGGAGAAAAAAATATTAAAAAAATTCTCAAATTTGTCAAAATTATAAATAAATTTAAGAAATTAAAAAAAATCATAATGTTTTCGATAAAATCCTTAAATTTCATAAGACAATCAGTTCATCTAACAAATCGATTTTAACATAGGTTTTATTTAACATAAGACAATTGTTGATTGATATAGGTTTTATTTAACATGGACTTACGAAGAATTATTGGATAATATTGGTGAAATATATTCACCTCATAACAAGTGTTAAAATGAGAGATCAATCTGCAGCACCATCTCCATTAACACTGCTTTCCAACCTCTTCATCGCCGGAGGTAGCAAGTGCACTTCCACCGACGTTGCTCTTCCCTAAACGCCATTCCCTTTGGATGCCCGAGAAGGACACTCTCCCGAACCCCCAATTTCCCACGTGATACAACTCCATCCAAACCCTGTCATCTGCTTCAATTCTTGAAGGCAAACTTCCATGCCGCTGCTGCTCATTCCATTTGTTTCTCTTCATATCCGAGCTCCTTCCTTCTCTTCCCACGACGACCATATCCCTCACCTTGTGATCTGCATCTCCCACATGAGCCACTCTCCTCCGCAGAGAAGCTCCTCTCCTTCGCAATGACATCAAACACCTTCTTGAGACAACCCACGGCAGCTTCACCAAAGTCAACGCTAGCATGCTCACCACAGCGCAGGGGCAGCAGCTCAATGCAATGCAGCCAGCGATGGTGACTGCTGTGCACGACCGGCAGGACTCTCCAGAGCAGCTGACGTGATCGCCGACCTCGTTGGACGCAGGAAGGTGGTATCTCACTGGCGCTCCGATGCTGTTTGATCTCTCCATCAACCTATCCGGTGAGCTGCAACAAAATTTACCAATAAAGAAATATTTCAGATGCTATGTTCTACCACAATTCAACAAGAAGAGAGAAAAGATGAGCGGAAGCTGCACCAAACGCTGGTTCACTTTGGGCTGCAACCAATGGATTTACAAAATCTTAAGCAATTGCATTGAATCTTTAAATATTTAAAAATAAACCACCTATAACAAAATACTTGACCTAACCAAACACAGTTATTAATAAATCAAACAATTAACAAAGTGGCCCTAACGTTCATAAAAGAAGACACAATCCATATATTATCGAAAGAGTCAAACTAATAAGAATATATCTTTCTAATTAAAAAGTGTTTATCTTCTTTGCTCTTGATTACAGTCCTTGCAATGACATCAAAGTGCAAGCCACGTTTTTTCATTGGTTCAACTTAGAATTATAGAATAATTATTTTCTTTTTCAGGAATTAGCTAGACTGGTGATTTACAGCACCCACCAAAGGAATTAGAAATATAGACACAATTCTTTTTCAGCTATGGATCTCATACATTTGAGCAATTTGACAAGACATAAGGTAACTATAGCTTATAATAGCTATGATTAAGAAACAAAGGAATAATTATGGCCAAGTTCCAATCAAATTTCAACAATACAAAACAGAGTAGATGAATCGTATTATGAAGATGGATTAGATGAATTGTAAATATTTTCAGGAAGTATTAAGAATCACTAAGTCCACCTAAGATGGCAGTGTTCCTCCATGTTTCTTACTACCTTTTGTTATCTATAGTTTTACAAATCCACTCAGATGAACTTCATATCAATAGTTCAAGTTTTAATAAATCTGGTTTGCTTATTATCAGTGGCTATACTAGAAAAGCACATAATTTGTACACTATAAATGGATACTAAAGGTCATCATTAGCTTCCTCACCTTGTTGGATGGAAACAAGAAACCTAACAATAAACATGTTTCATGCATGCTTCAGTATAAGAAACAAACGAGAATGACCATTCATGAATAACATATTAGTCATCTTGAAGATTTAACTAGCCATTTTGAGATTGATATATGTCTATTCTAATTTTGAGATTGATAGACTATCTTGAAGGTTTCACCTTGTTGGATGGAAACAAGAAACCGAACAATAAAAATGTTTCATGCATGCTTCAGTTCAAGAAACAACCAAGAATGACCATCCATGAATAACATACTAGTCATCTTGAAGATTTAACTAGACATTTTGAGGTTGATATGTCTATTTTAATTTTGAGATTGATAGACTATCTAGAAGATATTCATTTTAAGATCAAAATATCTGCTTTAATTATAATTACAATGTCATACAAATCATCCATAAAGAAAACAGATTTTGAGATAAAATTTTGTGGTTTGGACACTTACCTGGAGCAAAATGGAAGTGCCTGAGAAGATTGAACCATTTTGATTTCAGGATTACAGCAACAGCCACCGGCAAGCTTTGTTGAACAAGATGTCAGAAGGAATGATTGATTAGGATATAGATAAACAAAAGGATGGGGATGTTTTCTGCGGGGGATGTTTTCTGCCCTCTGTTATTGCCAAGACAAAACCCTTCCTCTATATATTTGACAAGAGCACCAGGATATTCAATGTTTTGACCTTCAATTAACTCTTTTCCTGATCACCAAGCGCTGTAATGGAACACTATTTATTCACTTCTGGGGCGCTAGCTCAGAGGCAAGAAAAGATGAATGCATCTCCAGCTCAGAGAAGGAAATTGGAAGTAGATGATTCAGCAAATGAGATGGCAATAAGACAGACCAAATTTCAGAAAAAAATGATATTTGAATCACAAATAATAGCTGAGAGTAAACTGTTGAATATTGCTTAACATATTAGAATCTGAAGATCTTACTGCAGTATAATACAGAGTATTCATCTGTCATCCTGTGCTTCTGATCAATAAATTATGTTAGGTGATGAGTGATGACAAGTTCAATGCTTAGCAACACTTGGTATTCAAAAGTATATTTGACAACTGTTGTGCTGAACATGTACATGAGTAGCATCTATACATGTCCAAAAGAGGATTATGTTAGGAGCAGGATGAAGTTGACTCGCAGTTTGTGGGATACCTCAAGACAAGCAAAGCATGGGGTTTCATGGGGATTCTTGAAAAATTAAAGGAATGCAATTTAACAAACTATTATACCTACTGAACATGATGCAAAAGTTTCAGTGCTTTCTTCCAAAGTTGATTCCAGAGTGAAAATGGTCCATCAACATGAACATACAATTGAGCTCTAGTCCAGCATTGGTTATCTGCTTTTCAGTTTTGCTTAGCCATGCAACGGTCAAGATATAAATAAATCCATCCCACGGAATGCTAGCCTTGGCAGGTCACTGGTGGCAATATCAACTGACCTGGTAAGGACATATGAACATATCTTCAGCTTCTTTTAGGCTATTACTAAAATATTCTTACGAAATCAATTATAACAGCTACTGCACAAAGTGATCAAACATTTTAAATAAGCATACAAGATTATGTGCATAGGGAAGATTAATTTGGTATCAAATAACCAACTGGTATTTCCAATCAAAAAATTAGTTGTCAAAGAAAATGACGTGACAAGTACCCAGTTGCTTGGAAATAATCTTGGTTACCAATAGTCTCCACAGGAGCACTCTCCATCAACAAAATGATGGAAACGGTTTGCATCCCTTACAATGATTTCTTTTTGCAAATAACTGGATGCCAACCTAAAGAATCTGTGACAATCATTACATATTCTCAAGTTCTTCATAATCTTCAAATTAACCTGACTAACAGAAGCATTCATGAGTGCAAAAGCCAAGGCCATCTTCTCACTATGATGCAATAGCCGTTCTTCATTATTCTCCTCAGTCTCATGTAGTACTAATCTAGAACCTGGCACATAACCAATTTCCTTAAGCCTATGTACTAGCTGAATGAGCTCAGCATAGATAGCTTTTCTTTGTGGATGATTCCAGGCACCTACAGAAAATTTATGAATGTGCTTCCCAATCTCAATCCAGCTAAGGCCAGGTTCCTTCCTCACCCCGCACTCCTCCATTGTTTTCCTAACAAAGGATGCATCATCAAGGTAACCCTTCTCACTATAGATATTGGACATCATCACATACCCAACTGAACTTTTAGGCTCTAATTCCATCAATCTTTTGGCTGCTTTTTTGGCTATACTATCCTCTTTATGTTTCCTGCATGCCCCAAGCAATGCACTCCACACAACTGAGTCTGGTTCCATGGGCATTTGATTTATAAAACACTCGGCCTCCTGCAGGTCCCCAGCACGCCCAAAAATGTCTACCATACAGGCATAATGGTCAAGCTGAGGAGTAATCCCATAAACTTCTAACATGGACTTGAAGAGATTGCGACCATCACTCACAAGCCCACTGTGGCTGCATGCAGTAAGAAGCCCAGAGAAGGTTGCAGAATCAGGTAGAATATCCATACATCTAAAAACATCAAGTGCTTTCCTCCCTAGACCATGAGCAGCGTAAGCTTTGATCATTGAGTTCCATGACACTACATCACGAAGCACCATTCTCTCAAATACATGCTCTGCCATGCTAATATTGCCGCATCGCGCATAGGCATGGATTAATGCATTTGAAAGCACCAAATCATCTGCAAATCCATACTTCTCTATTAGTGCATGGACAGCAGAGCAGTGCCGCTCTGTTGCCAAGCCTGCACAGGCCTTTATCAAGATAGAAAATGTATATCTATCAGGCCTACAGCTTTTCTGGCGAAGTTGGCAAAAGAGCCGAATTACCTCTTCAGGTTGCTGCTCAGCAAATGAGGTCATAATACCAGTCCAAGACACAATATCATGTCCTATAATCCCACTAAACACTCCATAAAAGTCGTCAGCACCACCACCCAGGATGGAGTATGCCTTCACGAGAGCAGTAGCAACCTTAACCTCGCAATCGTATGAAGTTTTGATGGCAATAGAGTGAAACTGTTGGCAATGCTGAAGGCAATAACAAGAAGAGATCACACTAACTAATGTTGCACGATCGAACCTAAATCCACCTCGTTGCATTTCAACAAAAAGATTGCGCGATCGTTCCAGCTGACCATTCTGTTGAAATCCTGCAATCATTGAATTCCAAGTGATGAGGTTCTGGAAAGGCATTGTTCGGAACACGGTCCAGCTGTCGTCGCACTGGTCCTTGCAGCTGGAGTACATGGCGATCAGAGCATTGCCTACAAATACATTTGCATCGAGCGAGATCTTAGAGGCAAGGGCGTGTACCTGGCGGCCTTGGTATATACGTAGAGCCCCAGAGCAAGAGCTGAGAGTGGTGGCGAGGGCAAACTCGTTAGGGAGGTGGTGGTCGAGCATTCCGGCTAGGAGGCGAAAGCAGTCATCGTGGTGGCCATGCTGAGCGTAACCAGAAAGGAGAGCGGTCCAGGAGACAAGGTTGCGGTGGAGCATTTTGTCAAACACACGGCGGGCGAGGTCGGGGCGGCCGCACTTGGCGTACATGTTGAGGAGATGATTGGAGACGAAAACATCGGGCGGCCATGGCATAATGGAGAGAACCCGCCGGTGGAGACATCGGCCGATGAGTAGGAAGCGGCCACGGGCGCAGGCGTGGAAGACGGCCGCAAAGGCAGAGGGGTGCAGAGCACGAATTGTTCCGAGGGCGGGGAGGGCTTGCTGGAGGTGGCCAAGAGCGCAGAGGCGAAGGATATGAAGGGAGTACTCGTCCGCAGGGGAGCGACAAGAAGGCAGCGTTGCGTCAGGAAACGCGGCGGTGGCCTCCGCTGCCATGCAACGGAGGGATCGATGACGATGCATGGCGGTGCAATTATGAATTACCGACGATACTGAAAGGCTGGGATGCGTGCATAAATACATAATCTATAAATATTTTACTTTTTAATTCAAAATTTATATCGTGAAAATATTTAGATTTGTTTTTAGTAGATTTATAGATTAAAAATTTTAACAATTTAATTCATGTTCTTATCTGAAGCCGAGAGTCTTGCGCGTCTCATAGTTTGATGCGACTACGGCGAGAGATCTGCAAAGTGCTCAAGTAAGATTCCACGCAAGTCTCGGATCCACCACTAATATTAAAAAAAAATTATCTATTCTCAACGGTATTAAACTCTAACTCAACATGTCATTTGAAGTGTTGCTAACGTGGTAAGTTTTGATCTACATGTGCATCATGTGTCCAAGTCATCAGTCTCACTAATCAGTCATGTTAATTTTATTATCCCTCCATTAATGTTCTTGTTGGAAAAAAATCAACAAGCAAAACAACGAAGAACAAGAAAATAGAAGAATATATAACACACAAGATTTACGTAGTTCGGGACATCGATGTGTTGTCCGTACATCCACGGGCAAATGAAGAGATCTTTACTATTCGCCAAAAACACGAGTACTAAGAGAGAAAACTAAAGCCCCCAAAATACAAAATATCTCACACTTCTCTTATGCAAATTTTCTCTCTAATCCTATAAATACATAATAATCCTAAACGAATCAGATTACAACATAACATGTTGAATAGTCTATACCGCGGGGTAGGGGCGGAGCCAATGTACTGTTAGGGGAGGCAATTGCCCCCTGACATTGGTCTCCCCTTAGACATATATAGTAATATATATTATACGTATTAGTATTTAGTTATATTTGCCCTCCCCCCTAAACATATTTTTTTACCATAAAATTATCTATGTGATATGTGATTTTATATTTTGTCCCCCCTGAGATAATTTTCTGGCTTCGCCCCTGCCGCGGGGGCCTCTCTTGCACCCCCGACAATGTGGCCCGGTGTTAGGTTGGCTTTTTACAAATTATAAATTCAAGACACGTTTAACCGTTGTTTATTGGTAGGATCATTTGTGTGCCAAATTCGTAATAGATATTTTGATTTTTTTAAAAAAATGAAATTAGACTAAAAAATCATAAGGTTTACAAAAAAATTTTGTTCTACTCAGGATTTTAAAATTCATCTGTAAATGCACAATATTTACATCTGTTTATGTCATCTACCAAATCGTTAAGCGTCGTCTCAACTTAGCTGACGTGGAGGAAAACGTCGCTTGTGTGGCCTGACGGCTGCATACGTCAGTGGCGGATCCAATGCAGGCCCCCACTCACAAGCATAGCTAACATATAATTTATTTGACGCACAGCGGTACATGACTCAAAATCTAATATATATTTTTGCATTTAATGTTTACCTTCTAATTAATTATTATTTAATATCGACTAAAATTTTACTCCTCTCGCATTCTCTCTCTCGCTCTTCACTCCTTTCTCTCTCTCTCTCTCTCGTCACTCTCGATCTCTCTCGTCTTCTAAATCTGCCGCTTGCCGCTTATCACCGGGTTGTCGCCTGTCGTCGAGCTGTCGCTTGTCGCCGAACTGCTCGTTGTTGCTGCCCCTGTCGCCGCTCGCCCCGCCTGTAGCCGCTCAACGCTCGCCGCCGCCCATACCCGCTCGTCGCTCGCCGCCGCCCACCGCTCGTACCCGCTTGACGCTCGTCGCCACTGCCGCTCGACCCTCGATGCTCGCTACTGCTGCTGTCGCTACAATTGTCGCTCATCGGATCACCTTCAATCTCCGCCGAGCTACTAACATCGTACGATATTTTTAGTTTATTGATTTTTTACTTTCTTCAGGTGGTAAGACCGATATTTTTATTACAGCATTATTAATTTTTTCAGCACTAATTCTTTTTTCAACATTATTATTTTTTGTATTTTCAGCATTATTAATTATTTTAATATTTAATTTTTATTTACTTGCTAATTAAATTGATTGATAAAATTATGGAATATTTTATGGAAAAGATTTTTTTTAAAAAAATCATTAGATAATAATTCTAGTTTCGAAAATAAAACACAATCTCCATGTAAAAAAGAATATTTAGAAATTGACTTAGAAAAAATCTTCTCACCAATTCAGCTAAACGAATGAAAATATTTGAGTATAAAATTATTTATTAGTTTGCCCCCACTAATAAATTTTTTTGGATCCGCCATTGCATACGTAGCATGCCTAGTTGTGAGCTCGTTATTAAAAAGTGGGTCCGTTAATAATCTACCCTACTTTTCTACTTTCCACTGCTGCCACCTCTTACTGCTCTTCCTTCTTCTTCTTCCGTACTTAATCTCCTCTCCCTCCTCCATCTCCTCGCGCCATGGATGACTTGCTGTGCAGCCCTGCAGAGGTGAAGACGTGCACGGACGTGGCGGGCGAGCGTGGAATGGAGGGTGAGGGTGTGGGCGCTCCATGTCGCCGGGTGCGGTGGCGATGGCCTGGCCACTTGCGGGAGAAGACGACGATATGAAGGCTCATAGGAGGAGGGCGATCGGTGGAGAGGCGGAGGCTATTCCAGGAGAAGTCTACCTGGCGGAGGTCGTCGAATTAAGAAGGCTCAGTTGGAGGAGACAAGAGCGGCGATCCTTCCTCGGTGGGAGAGATCTCCGGTGGAAGTGTCCTTTAAGGCGGACTGGAGGACCGCATTGGAGCACATGCGGAGGGCGAAAGGGGTGAGGCCCTTCCAGAGCGCGTGCACCCCCTCCATTTGCACTGTCGTCGTGACCCTGGAGACGCGTCTTGATCGCATCGATGTGCTAAGGCAGCATGCCTCCATGACTCCACCTAGGGACCCCGCCGCCGCTCGCATGTAAGGCGGAGTCGACGATACATTATTGTGCCTACTACTCTCTGACGCTGGCGTCGTGGCAGCGGCCATGAGGGTGGAGGAGGAATGAAGCGGCAGAGTGTGGTGCGGGAGGGAAAGAGGGCGACTCAGTGGGGAGGATGCCAAATGAGCATTTCAGTTTACCCATTTGAATGACTATAAATTAGTGTTTCAGTGGGTCCTACGGGAGCTAGATGAGATTTGAACCGTTGATGACTAATGTGCGAGTCAAAAAAGGTGACAGAGCGTTGGTTGAGTCATAGGTGTGGATCCATATTCCACTTCATCTTCTTCGCTGCTCAGCTATATATAGCCCATAGCCTTCCCATTCTCTTCCGCCCATCTCTAACTATTCATATCAATCAAATACATTTCAATTGCTATGCTCTCGTACTACTTTTCTTCTTTGATGGCTTCCGTTGCTCTATTCTTGTACTAGTGGTATGGAGGCTTCACCCATGCACAAAAGTCCATTATCTTCGACTTCCTCCTCTCCCTCACTCCCGCCCCCCTCACAGAAGACGAAGACCAATATTTTGCTTGACAACCAAGTCTCTGATGATGAGTGCTCCTTGGGCAAGTTAAAGTTGTTCGAAATGGTGGTGACGACGATCGGATTGGCCTGCGATGACGGACGAGGGAGAGGAGGCAGCGATGCTTGCAACTTGCCCAACTTGTCGTAGTGCTGAGGGGGCACGAGCACGAGCAATAGTGATGCGGGGAATTAAGCTGTAGTGGCTGAACCTGAACTTGTCGTCGTTGGAGAACAAGTTGCAGCTCCGAAGAAAACAACTTATGGAGCCTCAAACAGCCGCTGCCAAGTTCTTCTATAGAGTGAGCATGGTGCTTCAAGTCACTGATCGCTCACTGCTCGCTTGCTTCTCTACGTAGTTCGTTGAGACCGCGACAATGGCTATCATCAAGATGGTCGACATCGTCTCCTCCGCCGCCATGGATTGCACGAGCAATCTGAGCATTGGAAACAGGGTGGTTTGCAGGAGGTAGCGGTGCAAGGTGGCAGTGGATGGAAGAAGAAGTGGGAAAAAAAAAGAAAAGAGAGAGAAAAATATGTGGGACCCTATTTATTCCTTTTTAATAACGAGCCCACAATTATGTAAGCCACATATGCAGCCATCAGGCCGGGCAAACACCGTTTTTCTCCACATCAGCTAAGTTGAGACGACACTTGATGATTTGGTAGATGACAAACATCGTTTTTCTCCACGTCAGTTAAGTTGAGACGATGCTTGACGATTTAGTAGATGACATAAACAAATGTAAACGTTGTGCATCTACAGACGAATTTTGAAATCCTGAGTAGAACGTAAAATTTCTGCAAATCTTGTGATTTTTTAATCTAATTTCCCAAAAAAAAATCACTTTAGTGCCGTCAAAAATGTTAAAATGAATTTTAGTACTTTTTTCTCTCTTTTTTCTCATTCAAACACTCGCTGACACCACGCAAGCACGCACACAATGTCAATTTTATACCGAAAAAGCTTCACAATGTACACATATATATTAAGAGTCTTGCTATATCATCCTAATAATCTATCAGTCTAATAATTTTTCTAATCACTAACAATGACATGAATGATAATTTCATCAATAATTATAAGTACTTTATTATATATGAGTATTAAAAGAATTATTAGTTTAATGAGTTTGGAGAATTTAGCATTTTTGATATATTAATTAGTGAAACATCCACTCAATTTTATCTTATGTTTCCCGATTCCCATGCTACAGTAGGTGCACACTGAGTACCATGTTCATCATTCTATAAACTCGCTGGAATATATGTCGACATGTTCATCGGTTGTGAATAGTATATATATATATATATATATATATATATATATGCGCGCGCGCGCGTGCGTGTGTTTTTGGAATCAAATAAATCAAACCAGAACAACTTTTGATCTCATTTCTTTTTACGCAACACATTATTTAGTATATCTTTGTATAAAAAAAACAGCTTAATTAGTGTTTCCAAATTACATTAAAGAAGCGGCAAAGCTTCGAACATATCTTATGCTTTTCTAGCGTTCCTTCTGTTGACCAACTCGTCGATGAGATTGCTCAAGTCCACATACGAAGACCCACCCACCCCCACAGCCTTCGCCGCCATCACTGCGACCTCCCTCGCCCTCTTCTTTATACCCTCCGCCTCCTCTCCTCCGCCCATCAGCCGCGCCACCGCCTCCGCCACCTGCTCTGCTGCCACCACCTTCCTCTTCTCGTGGTGCTCCCTCGCGGCGAACTCCTTCACCCCGACGCTGACCCCAATACCCAGTACCTCCACTATCAGCTTCTCGTTGTAGAACTGCTCCGCGAAGAGCGGCCATGTCACCATAGCGACGCCGGCGCTGACGCCCTCGAGGCACGAGTTCCACCCGCAGTGCGTTACGAACCCGCCGACCGCCGCGTGGTCCAAGATGAGCGTTTGCGGCGCCCAACCTCTAATGATCAACCCCTTACCGGTGTCCACCACCCTCTCCTGGTATCCTTCCGGCAGCCACTCTTCTCCGTCTCCACCAACTTCCCGCACCACCCAAACGAATGGCTCGCCAGCAGCCTCGAGCCCGATCGCTATCTCCCTCAGCTGGGCCGTGGAGAATTGGCTAATGCTTCCGAAGCAGACATAGATGACCGAGCTGGATTCTTTGGAATCGAGCCAACTCATGCACTTGTTCAAGTCGACAGAGGTCTTGTATCCCCTACCGGATTTCTCCAGCGCATCCTTGTTGCAGAGAGACACAGGTCCGACGTGCCACGCCCTCCTACCGGTCACGCTCCGGTAGTGATGGACGTAGTCGGGTTCCAGCTCGTAAAAGCTATTCATCACCCCGCCGTCGCTCTTTTGCCCGGCGAGCATGACTTGCATGAAGAACTCCAGAATCCAGGGCGTGTCGCCCATGTTCGGATTCTGCGACGACCGCAGCATCTCGATGCGGTGGGGGAGGCCGGGCACGACGAAAGACTCAGCGTCACTGGGCAGAGCCTCGAGCACTGCCTTGTTTCTCCGCATGCTGCTTCTGGCGCAGAGCGCGAAGAAACTGGTGGTGTAGAACACGACGCACGGCAAGCCGAGCTTGACGGCAACATCCACGCTCCACGGTAACAAGAAGTCGGCGATGACGGCGTCGGGCTTGAGGTCTTCGAGGATTTGCTCGAACGGCTGCCGGAGCCTGGCGACGGCCTGGAGGAACTTGCGCTTGGCTTCCTCGGTGGTGACCTGGGCTATGTTCTCGCAGCCGTCGGGGAGGCCGGAATCGGCGGCCGGGAAGGGGATGACGGACATGGTGATGGGGTGGCGTAGGCCAGACTTGTTGGCGAGGTCGACGGAGGGTTGGATGAGGGGGGCATTGCCCGCGGTGGTGAGGATGGAGGACTTGACGCCACGGGAGGAGAAGAGCTTAGCCATGTCCACTGTGGGGATCATGTGGCCGGGGGCGAAGAAGGGGAAGAACAGCAAGTGAAGGTCTAGAGACTGAGATTCCATTAATCTCCGGAACTGGTTTGCATTCAGTAGTTTGATTTGATCTGGAATTAAAGATGGAGGTGTATATATATATGGATTATTTAAGTCAGAGAATGAGTCTTAGTAATTTTATCTTGCAGGCTGCCCATATAAGTCCCACTCTTGATTTGGAGAACAGGACGTAAAATACATTCGTCAAATCAGGTGATTTGACAAAAAATCACCTAATTTACCTTCTCGGCATCGGAAGGGGCCGCCAACTTCAACGCACTTGTGTCAGCACGACGAATGTATTTTACGTCCTGTTCTCCAAATCAACTTTCTGACTTGTGAATTCGTGATCCCCACGGCAAGATAAAATTACTAAGACTCATTCTCTCTGACTTAAATAATCCACACATATATATATATATATATATATACATCTCCGTCTTTAATTCCAGATCAGGTGATTAGCATTATATGAAATCACTATTAAAAAATGGGGTATATGCGACGGACAATACCGTCGCAAAACGATCGCTAAAGACCTTCTGCGACGGACATAGGCGATCGTAAAGAGGCGTAGGCGTAGCAAAAGACATCGTCGCAGAAAACCTACGACGGGCAAAAGCAGCGGTCGCAAATGATAACATTCTGCAATCGTAGTGCGACGATTTACGAAGGTCGCATAATGTGGTCGCGTAATATCTGCGACCTTATTTGACCGTCGCAGACATTACATTTGCGACGGTGTGGCGACCGTTGTTTCTGTCGCAAAATGTTTTATCTACGACCGCAGTGGGCGTCGCATAACGATCGCAATTGTAACTGTGACCGCTTTGGGCGACTAGTTCGATATACCTTTTGCGACAATATAACGATCGCAGAGCCGTCGCAAATTTGTATTTAAAAATTATAATAATATTTTTTATACCTTACATTTAACATCAAATTATATCCACAACGAAAGAATATACAAGATATCAAATTATATCAAAATGCTGCCACAACAAGGGAATATTCAAAACGTACATCAAATTATAATGTTTATACATATTTATATCAAAATGTAATATTTACATCGTATCAAAATATGTTTACATCAAAATAGAAAATAAAATACATCAATCATGAAGCGCATCCTGTGGCGACGACTGATGCGGCAAGGAGAGGGGCTGCGTCGGGACGGCATCAGCTGGCGTCGTGTCGAATGACGAGGGAGGCGGAGGGGCCGGAGCACCAGGCATGGAAGAAGCAATACATGCCATGTACTCCCTCATAGCGGTCACCTCACTAATGAGGCACGCATGAGAAATTTCTAAGACTGCATGAGAAGCTTCTAAGGCTGCATGAGAAGTCTCTAATTCTGCGTGCGAAGCCGACCCTGGCCCGCATGTGAAGTTGATGGACCAACAGTGGGAGAGGTGAAGGCAGATGACCCTGCACCATGTGGCTGCAACAACGTCCATGCGTGGGTCGTTGTGCCAATGCCATATACACGGCCGTGGTCGACTCCTATCACCTGCATCCATGCGTCAACATCAAGCTGATGCTGCGTAGGATCACCTCCCCACTGGGTCACCAACTCATTATACGTGGCCTTTAAAGATTGATTAATTAAATTAATTTTACATAATTGAACTAATATAAACTTTTTAAAATATAAACTTTATTAAATATTAACTTACTAGGATCGTCTCCGGCCTCCCGCTGATAAACTCACCCCGGCGAGGACCATGTCTATATCTATGTGTCTCCTCGAAGACCCTCACAGGATCAGCCGGAATGAGCATCCTCTGCTTGTCTCGTGTCCCCTGCAATAAAATAAATATAATTAGTTTTTCTATAATAAATAATAAAAACTATTATTAAATAACTTACCATGCGACGCTCGTGACTAGTAAATGGGATGGACCCACCGGTATGTCGGGCCACGGATCCCTCAACTAGCGTCATCCGGTTCCGGTGCGCCGTTCGGGAGGCACCCTGCCACTCGGACACCCAGATGCCGCATAGTCGATCCCATGCATGGCTCGTTATCCAGTTGGGCCCATTTCCCTTCAGCACATCCATAGGCGTATCTCGATTACCGCCTACATTTGTTTGCGCCTCATCCCGCGTACGGTGGAGGATTTCCTTAAAAAGCTTCTTAATGTAAGCTTCCCAAGCATCCTCCACCTCCACCTGAACCTGAATGGCGGGATCCCATGTGTATCGGGCCTACAAAAAAAATATATTAATATAATCATTTTAAACCTTTCTACTGTAACAAAACATATTCTGATGGAGTAAAACATACATAATACAAAAGAATACTAAATCCAATTGGGGAACAGTGATCAAAAGCAAAAGATTGAAGGGGAAAGAATATTCTAATTAAAGACTTTCATGTCTTCCTCATCTTTATCCTCAAAGATCTCCAGCCAATTGGACTTGCAAGATGAAGAGCATGAAGCCTCCTAAATCCAATTGGTTTTATCTTTTCTTGCAATAGACAGACAAGGAAACTACAGCAAGCCTGAACTGAATGTTCAGCATGCTGAATTCTCAGCTTGCTATGTTCAGCATGCTCAATACATAGATCTGTTCTCTGCAATCAGTATATCCTCAATACATAGATTGCAAGGACAAAAATGAGAGGAACAGATAGCAGGATACAGTGCAAACCAACAAATCTAATGCTAGAGAAACTGAGAACAGAGAAGTAGCTTATCCTAATTTAGAACAAATCAGTCCAGACTTTTTCTTAAAGCACTGAAGTTTCAGGCCACTTTGTGAAACTGAGGTAGTGAACTAACAGTGAATTGGAATCAGAAGACAAGACTGCATCCAGCAAGCATGTTGGATGAAAGCCTCAAAGTCTCATCTGAATCTTTCAGGAAAAGAAAAGAACTTCTCATGTAATATCAACACATTGGTTACTTACCCTTCTCTTAGGCCCCTTCCATCTTTTGTTCCAAGTAAACATAGCAGAAATATCACATTGGTTAGAACATGTTTTCTATCATGCATGTGTTTGTGCTCACCATCATCTTACTTGATCGTAGTATCATGCAGAGAACAGATCATGCATGATAGCTAGAAAGAAAGATACAATTAGGTTCTTGTGTCAGCAGCCACATATCCTAATTGAGTTTGATATGTACTAATATATTTGCTTGGATTTTGATCATGCAAAAACCAGATGTTGACTGTTTGTATGAAAGATATATGTAGTATGCATGTATGCAG
This sequence comes from Canna indica, assembly GCA_034359265.1. Lineage (NCBI taxonomy): Eukaryota > Viridiplantae > Streptophyta > Magnoliopsida > Zingiberales > Cannaceae > Canna > Canna indica. Next base: position 1,907,070 of record CP136890.1, on the reverse strand, counting down.
AGGTTGAGACTTGAGAAGATTGTTGACTGCCATACTGATACTCTGATATCAGTATGATACTGATAAGTGATATTGCCATTTGCCATTTTCATCTCCTAGTTTGTTATCATTCAAACACTGAAAGGTAGCAAGAGTTAGCTTAGGATCAAATCTTAACAACCATATCATTATGGCATTAGTTAACTTAACAAGAATCTTTTGAACTCTTAAGTTTAAGTCAAGAGTTTGTTGGATTCCATGTTACATCCTGTCTATAAAAATGGTGAACAATTGATTTTATTGGCAATAACTCTAGCAAATATTTTAGTCGCATCTCCACTGCATCTACTGCTTCAAGTGAAACTCAACTTACCAAGGTTGTTTTAAGTTTTCTTAATGCATGATCACTAGGATATTCAGATAAGATGATCATATAACTTTAAATTTCAAATCAATAGTCATCATGTCTGCTACTCTCTATCAGTTCCCAATTTTTTTATGAAGAGAGCAACACATTACAGTTGATTTTCTTGTTTAATTCAAAGTAAAAAAGATGGTTCTGTTATTTTTTCTGCAATCTCTAACTGTAAGTGTTATGAGAATCCAATTTTTTGCTGGATGACCAGAATACCAGACTATAAAATTTTAGAAAGATTAATTTTATGAGTGATATGGATATTTGCAGTTTGTTAGTGCTATAATTTTTTTTACTGTTAGTTCTATGTTATCCACCTAACAGTGAAAAGTTTATTTAATAGAGGACATGTGAATAAATTTCACTAGCTTTCTCTGTGGAAGTCTGTAAGATGAATGTTGCAATTTGATGCATGATACATGAGCTTGATATGGAAAGATTATGTTTTGATAAAAAACTAAATCATCCCAGATTCCTAGGATAAACTTGTTATTTAGAATGTGTCAGCAGGAGAATTGACCTAAAGATATGTATCATACTGATATAAGTAATATCAGTATCATACTAATGCCACTCTTCGGCCATAAATACTAATTGGAGATCCAAACTCCAATTGTTTTTTAACCTTTAAGGTACAAAGTTAATATTCCTACTTTAGAGTCCATTAGGGAAAAGCCAAAATGAAATGAAGAAAACTTTTAATCATGGTTTTAAATCTCGTACCGTACCGGGCGGTAAGCCCGGCATTTACCGGTTTTTGAAAAAACCGGTATACGAGATACCCGGTATGGGTAAATACCGCCCGGTATGCGCGGTATTTATGAAATACCGGGCGGTATTTGCTATCATACCGGGCTATACTGCCCGGTATGACATTGTGTACTGTTGCAACATGCCGGGTATTGGAAAATACTGATATCTCGATAAATACCGCCCGGTATGCTCTAGTATTTAGCAAATACCGGGCGGTATTTGCTGTCATACCGGGCGATACCGCCCGGTATGATCCAACAGCTCTTAAAAAGAGCCATTGGGTATTGTTCGATACTGTATTAGGATTTTTCATAGATATAAGAGAATCATTACATTAGAATTTATATAGGCCGACACAGGCCCACAACCCAAAGGGCCCAAAAAATCTGCGTAGTGCAACATAAGGCGCTTAGGGCAAATCAGTCGCTACACATCCCAACATACAGTGTTGATCTTAGTCCGTCGTACTAGTACATATCTTGGGAATATACACGACTATATAAATTCCAATGTAATGATTCTCTTGTATCTATGAAAAACCCTAATACAATATCAAAACAGTACTCAACGGCTATTTAAACATTGCATTCATGTATTTGACATTTGAATATTAATTTTAAGTATTTCTTGATCAATGATGTATTATTGGAGTTATTTTTAACAGCAATTTTTTTTAAAAAAAAGGACCGGTATGCAATTTCCATACCGGACCGTACCATGTGTCGGTACGGTACGGTATCGATACATACCGATACCGGTCATCCACCGAGATGATGACCGGTATCGGTTTTTTAAACCTTGCTTTTAATACAATTCAGCTATCGACCAACATTTAATACTAGAATAAACAATTGATAACTTAAAAGAACTAAAGCATCCTGTAGAAGCAATAAATGACCGGATAAATGGTTCAATATGAAACATGATATGGGAGAAATGCATTAATTTACTATACCCCTATCCTATAAAATTTAGAGAAGTGATGTATCACCTTCCAACTTACAAAACTCTACTAGGATGTGAAGCATTGCAAATTTCAGTCAACTATTCAAATAAAATGGAGAAAAAATTTCGACCATGTTTGTCATCTTAAAGGAACTACGTCATTAAATCAAAGTAACTTGAACTACGTACCTCGAACTCATTCCATAATAAATTATGATAATGGTCCGACACCCTTGTCCATGAAGTCCACGGCTCATGAAAGAAACTCTTAAGCATAACGGTCATGGTGCGGGCGACATCATCCTGCTCAAATCTACAACTCAAGTATAATAACATTATAAGTAACAATTAATTATTAACAATTATAATAAATAAATTAGTTTACTTACTTTAAACCATTCAGCGATATCCGCCGACGATGGTCAGACGATGAAGGTGCATCCCCCCCCATTAGGCCCACAAGGCCTACGACGACCTCGAGCTGGTGGTGGTACAACATCTACCACGGCTGGTGCAGGTGGTGGTGGTGGTGGTGCTGTCGCGAGCGGTGGCGGCGGCCGAGATAAACCTGTGCGATGAATCCTAGAACGGGCACGCGACATCTACAGATATAAATGTTGATTAGTGATGTCAATCAATAATATAATATAAACTAATAGAAAAAAGATGAAAAAAATATAGCAATATTAATTGTTTGCTGCTTAGGATCCTCACAGAATCAATCTACTCAGGTAGCTTCCTCGGAAGATGTTTGTAGTTTGTACAATGCTAATTAAATTTCCAATGCCATTCGGAAGAATTCAAACAATCAGCTTCTTATATAGTACTGTGTGGTTGGTTCTGATGTAATATATATTTTGCATAGATTTCAAGCATTCTTACATATTAACAAGATGTTCTAGGGATTTAATTCAAGAAAAATAATATACCAACTTAACAAGGATGTAGATGGAGAAAACAATCATACACCGTGAAATGTTACATGAAGAAATTCATATCTGATTGAAAATGGAAAACAAAGAATTATAGTACATCACGAATTGAATCATAGTGGTTACCCAATGTAAGGAGTGATAAAGACAGCACTAATCCACGTGTAAACAAAAAAATATAGAGAAAAATGTTTAATTAACCCTACAGGAAGAAAATATGAAAGGCTTGCCAGAAAGCTAAATGCAAATTTCGGTTTCTCCAAACCAGAAATAATTTCTAGGATATAAATGCACAACTATTGTTAGTAACTCCAGTAATATCACTGCCCTAACTATTCTAGTTATAGACTCAAGAAAATTGACATCAACTTTGGCCTTCAATTCTTTATGAAATGAAGCAAGAAAAAGCTTCAAGGCATGGAAGAAGAGCAGCATCATTGAAGGTGCTGAAGCTTTAAATATTGTTTTAGCTTCTCAGTCTCGGCTTTATAAATGCCCTTCAACTCTTCTTTACAAAAGCTCATCATGATATTAACAATCACTGAGAGTAAAGGAGGTTCCTTCTTTAATAAAAGCCTCATCTATGAATGAATTAATCCCTCTATCAGATGCATGCTTGAACACATCAAACCATTTAAATATTCATACAATTAACCTCAGGGTCTTCTTAATATAAAAGTAATGAACATATGTGGTGATCACAAGAATTCCTTTACCCAACCCACCTTTACTTAATTCTGGATTGGGTTTAATTTCCAAAAAACCAACAAAATATTCCTTGTTCCATATCACTGTTACATTAGATCAGATATATATTGTTCATTGTTTTAGTGAGGATAACCAGGGTATATACATAGAGAGAAAGGCTAACTTAGTTGCAAATAGAGGTGATAATCACATTAAGAAACTTGATTTTCTCTACCTGAATATGCAAAGTATTTCAACTAACAAAAATAGAGGTGGTAAAATCAGAATATGCAAAGTATTTCAACTAACAAAAATCAATCGAGAGAAGCAAATCAAAAAGCAAAAATCAATAAGAGGATATATCAAGCAGAAGCTAGGCTTCGTCCATGGCCGCCGCCAAGCCCTGAAAACATAGCAGGAAGATGAAGAAGATTTGCCGAAAGAGGGACAGAAAGTATTACTCTGACGATGAGGATGAAGGCGACGAATAATTCCAAGAGGACGATGACAGGAGGGAGGGATTTCAGCATGGAATCACGAGATTTGTCAAGGGTTGCAGGGCTTTTGAGGTCATTTTTAGGAAGATCATGAAATGGCATGTCAAGCAATGTGTACCGCCATTTAATCAAGTAGAATAACCAATCAATTAAGCGCATAATCTAGTTGTCGGCTAGGTTATGATATCATATAAGAATGACCTAGCCGGCGGCTAGGGTTTCAGACGAGAGAGAGAGAGAGAGAGAGAGAGAGAGAGAGAGAGAGAGAGAGAGAGAGAGAGAGAGAGAGAGAGAGAGAGAGAGGGGGGGGGGGGGGAGGGTACCGGCGCCGGCACAGGTTGAACGCGTTCGACAGGTGGCCTGCTTGCGGCGGGCGACGAGCAGCGGGCGGCGAAACAGCGGGCGGCGGCCAACGAACAACAGGCGACGGTCGATGTGCGGCGGCAGAGATTGAGAACGAGTGAGAGATCGCGCGGGTTGATCGAGCAGGCGGGAAGTGAAAAAAAAAGAAAAAAAAAGATTGAGTGAGGAATTTAATAACATTTTGCGACCGCATTAACGGTCGCAAATAAGCAGTTGCAACGTGACGATCGCAAATGGTCGCGCAAACTGTCGCCATTTTGTGACGAAATTCTAGGCGGTCGCAGTGTCGTCTCCATTTTGCGACGACAGTAAATACGATCGTAATGACATCGCTCACCTCGCCAGTACGCGACCCCAATGGACTGCGATCGCAGACCCGTCGCATCTGCGACCGCATTCTTTGTCGTCGCAAAAAAGTCATTTCTTTAGTAGTGAATGAATAAATATATCTTAGGATTATTTTTTTACCAATCCTAGGATTAAAATTAAGAATATGATTGATATATATTTTTTAAAAAAGTGGAATCTAACTCTTAACCACAACACGACGAATTATGCTTATGCCCAAACATATAATATTTTATAAGTTGGGTAAAAATTAAGAATTTGATTGATAACAAATGGGGTATCTAATACTTAGCCGCAGCACGATCGATCAATAATGCATAATATAGCTTATAAGTTGGGTTAAATTTAAAAATCTGTTTGATATAAAAAAAAGGAATCTGATAGCTTATATATCAAACCATGTGATACTTAAAAAAGTGTGAAGTGTCTCTTTACACAAACCTAATGCCTTGTTTGAATGAGATATAGCATGATTTAATAATATATGATATGGTATAATATTATAATTATTGTTATCATATTTGGAAAGATAATATGATATGGTATGATTAAATAGTATATTTTTGTTTGGTTTGATGGTATGATATAGTTTCTCAAATAATAAAATAATCAGAATGCTCTCAAATATAAAAATTCATGTAATATTATATTAAATTTATTTTTTATCAAAATATTAGATTTAATTAAATATATAAATTTTTTTCATAAGAAAAAAATCAGAAGAAATGGAAGCATAATAAGGACCGACGGATAAAAGAAAAAATGAAAGCATAATAAGGACTGATGGATAAAATAAATATATGAAAAGTTGATGGATATTTTAGGTATTCAAATTTGGTAACCATAGGAAACTGTTTCAAAAATCTTGCAAAATTCATGATTTTAAAATCATGAGATTATCCTACCATATTATACCATGATTTTAAAAAAAATCACAAACATAAAATCATACAATACCATATCATGATAAATTATACTATACCATGAAACAAACAAGACCTAAGGGTGAGCCCAAACCGAACCATCAGTTAATAAATTTTTTTGATTAATCGAATCAAAATAAAAAATTTCGATTAATTGTTTATCAAATTAAAAAAATTAGTTAATTCGATTTGATTAATCTAAATTTTCGATCAAGTTCGATTAATTTATCAAAATATATATATATGATTATAAAATTGTCAAAATTTTATAACTATATAAACTATCTTAGTGATATATTATCTCTCCTCCTGGTTAAACTCAGCCCAATTATATATATCACTCTCACTCTAACCATACGAGCAAATAACATTATTGAATAAGAATAATGTAAAGTATATCTTATGTATATGCTAAAATAACAATTATACCAAGCACCAAAATTCAAACCTGGGCATTGGAATGATAAAAGGTCAGTATAATTTCATTAAACCTTAGAAGAAATTAGTGTAATTTACACTTTTATTTTCTTAACCACTTAAACAAATATTGTTATACACATTTTATATTTATATAACATATATTACTGTTATATTAATTCAGTAAATTAATCGAATCATCGGTTAGTTTATCGAACTGAATCGAAACCTTAATTTTTTTAATAGTTACCCGAATCGAAAATTAATCAAAAAAATTCGATTCGATTAATTCGATTTTGGATCGGTCGATTAATCGATTTTTTTCGATTAATTGATAAATTTTGCTCACCCAACTCAAGAAATAATATTCAAATAACGACTAAGTTAAAAATTGTATTTATTTATTTTTAAATATTATATATTATATATTGGATAAAAAATTATATTTAACACGTATTCCTCAACAAATAATTTTTAATGATTCCTCGCGAACGATTTTTTTTTAAAATTATCATTAAATTAAAAATTATCCCAAATTTAATTTGCAAAATAAAATATCTACAAACCATTAGTTAGATAATAAATATATTTAGCACTAATAATGAGACATTTATGTAATAATGACATGAGATATAGATAGAATCTAAAATTTTTATAAAGTTGAAGATATTTATATATAATAATAATGCATTTGGATTTATGCACGCAACAAAATAAATTGAAAGGATATATGTTTATTCTATAAGAAAAATATTTATAATTCCACATTCTATATTTAATATTTAGAGTTACAAATATAAATTCATCATTTTGGGAGGACATACATGTAATTTTAGACCCGGACAAATTCGTGTTTGGCCGAAGATATTGGGTCGGGCTGGCTTGAACAAAAATCATGCCCAGCCCAATAAAAGCTCGAGTCTGGCCCCCCGAGGGCCGCATGAGCACGAACAAAAATCGGGGCGGCCCGACTCGACCGATTAGCAGTACTAGGGTTGTCCATTATTCGGGTTACATCGAACTGAACTGAAAAATCAAATCGAATTATTTGGTTTGGTTTGATTTCAACAATGTCAGGTTTAGTTCTTGACCTGAACCGAGCCCGAACATGATATTCGGTTCCTGAAATTCAAAAATTGATCTGAATCAAAAATCAAATAATAATTTATTTATTTTTGTATTACTGTGTATGTTTGGGTAAGTTAGGGTTTATTTTCCAATAGTATCAATGTGTTTTATTTCTTCAATTTTGAAATTTCATCATTGTTATTAGAATTTCGGTTTTCGATTAGAAAATCGAACTGAACCGAAATAATTTGGTTCGAGTCTATTTGATTTTTGTTGAATTCGGTTCGGGTTCGGGTTGAAATTCCAAAGATGAAAAAAAATCGATTTTATATATTTCGGTTCGGGTTGAACCGAATGAACAACCCTAATTAGCACGATATGAAAATTCATCACGTTCAAATCGTGTTATCGGGCTTGAATAGAGCTATCAAAATTAGTTATTGGGCCAAAATTCGTACTCGATGCTTAATATTTCATAATGAATAAAAAAATTTATCGGGCTATCGGTTGAGCCTACACCGTTTGGTTCGACACAGAATTGGACTAAGTACGATTTTACAGTGTCAGGGCCGGACCAGGCCAAAAATTGCCTGGTCTAGGTCTGATGATGGAATTGGACGGTTCTGATTAGATTACTAAGGATGGGATCTTCGCCATCATTTTCTTGTTGGACCCGTCTCTTTCCCGGAAGCTCTCGATCCTTGACCGCTCCACCAGATCTTCTTCCTCCTCTTCTCCGGCAGCTTGGTGCGCGGAATCGATGTGAAGAAGCTCTCCTCCTCTGATTGATCTGTCCAGGTACCCGAGAAGGTTTGCTCATGAAAGTTTCTCACTTGTTCCTTATCTTGCTTCCGTGGTTTAGGTTTGATTTATTGCGTTGATAGTTTTATCGATTTCATTTTTCAAAGATCACTAGCTTCACATGCTGGTATCACCTCAGTCAAATGCTCCTTCCATCTTTGAATATTTTTTTGTTTGTGGTTACTGGTTACTGCCTTGGGAAGGAATTGAAGTTGAGTACTTTAATACTTCGATGTTTTTCTGTTTACTATCTGATTGTTACATTCCTATTAAATAGAGTTCTTCTGATTTTTTCAAAGAATTAATTGCCTAAATAGGATTCGTTAGTTCCTATTCTTTTGTCCGTGTTAAATGTTTTCGTTTGGAGTTATTATTTACCAATAACCGATCTATCAGCTACAGCTATGCTTTTAAATCCTTTTGTTTGCAAAGAATATTTATCTGAGGCAATTCAATTCCTGTATAATTGTGAATCTCAATTCCATTGTGCAGGTAGTTATGGCTGATATAGAAATGGGAAAACTTATTGACACCACGTTTAGCAAAGGGAAAGAGTGCACCTTGGCAGTTAGTTCAGCAGTAGGTAATCTTGTACAGTTCCAGCAGAATCTTCACAATAGTTTGAAGGTATAGTCATTTCAGTATCTTCAGATAACAATCTAGTTTTCTTGATGCTTATGTCTTGAAAAAATTTCCAGACACATTTGAGGCAACTGGTTATGAGCAAACAGAAAAATGGTGCTAGAAGTCTGATGCCGGTGGAGAAAGAATCACCCAGTGTTGTGGAAGCCAACTATCACAAGCAGCTAGAGGCCTGGAGAGAAAATCCATCCTGGGTTGATCAGCCACCAAAAATCAAGGTGTTACTCTCACGTTGCAGGAATGACTCTTGAGAAATACATCATAGATCTCACATGTTCTCATCTATTTGTAGTCTATCTTAATTTTGTATGTATAGTAATGTAGTTGAGGCAGAGAGTACTCTCTGTGTTCATTTACTTTCGAAATACATGTTTAACATATAGAAAAGATTTTTTTGGGTTTAAATGGGAACCAAGTTCACTGATATAATGGCTTTGAAGACAGAAATGGGATAAGAAAAATGATCTGTAGTTATACAAGTGAAATAGTTTTAGTAAAAAAAATGACTTTGCATTCTGTATTTTTTATGCAGGTTTCTGTACCCAAAGGTTCTCTTTGTAACTTGAATGTTATGTTCAAGGTTGGGTTGCCTCCAGATGCCATATATAACATTGTGGTTGACCCAGAAAATAAAAGGGTGTTCAAGAACATAAAGGTATCATCCAAAAAAGACTCTGAATTAAGACTTGTTGACAGGTTTCTTCTATATATCCACTAATAATTAATTTCACATACTACATAGTATATATTAATTGATCTGCAGCTTTCACTATGTGAGTATGTAATAGTTCTTTCCATCGGGCATTATTTTGCTCTGGATATTATTTTCACTAACTGGTATGCTAGACGTGGTAATATGGTTTTCAGCAATCATGCTAAAAACAGGATGCTCTTTGATATGCATAAATTTTACAAATCTACTTGCTCAGACAACTTGTAAGCTTAGTGTTTATTTCTTCCTTGTCGATGCAAGGAATAGAGTACATGCTCTCAGACTGGTAAATTTCGACTAGAGATACGAATTTTCATCTTTCAGGAAAACATTTATGATGACAAAAATTCTTGTTCATCATGGTACTTTTGTATCTGAAAGCATAATGTTGAGTCCTTGGTAATTCGTACATTTCAGAAGACTTTACTCTTTTGCTTTCACAACTATTATTTTCAATTGTTTGCATATGCATCTAAGCCTTTATAGTTAGCTTAGTTATATTTCAACTTTTATTCAGTCAAGGAAACTATTCTCAGAAAAATAAAGTAATCATCAATGTTGATAATAAATGTTATAAGAAAACAAAGAGGACAATTAGTTAGCTTTTAGTGGCTCACCACCTACATTTATGCCACTGAGCTAAAAGATACTTGCACAAAGTTGTTTGCTTAGGTTCTGTTACCTTTGTTGATCTTCTCGAGTTGACTAGCTAGTCGAGAGCTAAACATTGTTCCTTTTGATCATTGTATAACTAACCAACCAGGACATTTTGTCTCAATTTAGCATGTTATTTTCCTGCTATGGTTATGCATTCTTCTTCTCCATAATATTGGAACACCAATGCAATACTCTCATATACTGTAGGAAGTCATATCCAGAAAGGTTCTTGTTGATGAGGGCTTCAGACAGGTAGTTGAGGTGGAGCAAGCAGCATTGTGGAGGTTTCTTTGGTGGTCTGGGACTATATCTGTTCATGTCATAGTTGAGCAAAACCGGAAAGATCGTACGGTAAGAAAGTACCACCTATGCTCACTGACTTTCTTGAAGGACTGAACGCAGTTGTACCAACACGTCTTTGCAATTTTCTTAACACAGGTAAAGTTCAAACAAGGGAAAACAGGATTTATGAAAAGATTTGAGGGTTCGTGGAAAGTAGAACCAATATTTGTTGATGAGCATGTGTGCTCATCACACAAGCCAAAAACATGGGAAGACTACAATTCTTGCACGCAGGGTAAAGGAAGAGTTGGATCCATTGTGAGTTTAGACCAGCTGATCCAACCAGCTCTTGTCCCACCACCACCTATTTCATGGTATCTACGCGGGATAACTACAAGAACCACAGAGATGCTTATAAGTGACCTTTTGGCTGAGGCTGCTAGGTTGAGGTGTGCAATTGGTGGTGCAGAAACAACGAAAGAGCTTGAAGCAAGTGAACATGAGAATTTTCAAAATTTATCCTGGGCATTCGATGATATCAAAAAAAGATGGCATCTTAGGAGAAAAGAAAGGCACCACAAAAATAGAAGAAATTTGATGGCTAACTAATCTCTTGTTGAGGGGAAACTATCATTTTGTTGCTGCTAGACTTGCATTGGCTTTATTCTGCCAACAAGGTTGTAACTATGTGGAGTTGTCAAAAATGAGGACAAATTCGTATGATTCTTCGTTACTTTCCATAAGTTCTAAGAAAGATGGTTGGTAGACTTGTTTATTGATATACTTTTACTGACTTACGTCAATTTAATACTCGACTTAAATGTATATGTATTATGTGTAGTCAGCATTTATACTATGTTATTATTTAATTATATAGAATCTTAAAGTGTTTTATTGTTTCTTGTCTATATAGAGTTACTTGTTCATGAATTTACGTAAATTTGAATTGGCATGGGTAATGAGACTGTAGCCTCTTTCTTTTGATGAGAACGAGATTGCACCTCAGTTTCCCTTGTGTAAAATGATGACTGTTGATTCACTTGGTCTTTCTTTTCAGTTTTCACCTATAGCTAAACACCCTGTCTTTCTCCACCTGCTTGAGATAAGCAAGGTGCAATAAAATAGAAGTTAATAATCCAACCACAGATACCTGATACATTGATTAATGATCCAAGCCAACCGACCCCCTCAAAAAAGATACATTAATTAATGATCCAATCATTAATTAGGATCAAAGTTGAATGCCAAACATCCACATATAATGAATTCCCATGATACAAATAGGAAATAGAACGTTTTAAGGTCTTCGTGGAAATTTAGAGAAATCCGGTCGTCGGTGTTCCAAGTATGCTTTCTTCCCTTCGCTGGCCTCTTCGGTACCGTAGAATATAAGTGTGGCATTCCCACCCATCTCCTGCAGAACAAATACAACCGCTACTTATTTGTTGAAGATCTAAAGCAATTAATGGTCTCAGATAATAAAAAATCTTCATCCGGAGAGGAAGAGACTTCTCAATGGCTGGACCAACAGGACACGCAAACTACAAGCAATTTCTTCAGCTCCATGGTGAGAAAATAAGCACATTTCTGACATGCAGTCATGCGGATAGTGATACTACATCTGTTTCATATTGCTTGGTTCATCATGATTTGAGGTGAAAACAACATTTTTCCTATGCAAAGGCAAGGCTACTTATGGAATCATGCAAGACGGCTTATTTTTCTAGTGTCAGATACTACTAGACCGCTTTACCTTTTAAGAACTATTGAGAAAAAAGGTAAGTAACTTATCAATGGATTTTATTTCTTTTACACACCTTGTTTTTTAATTTTGCAAGGAGTACTTTTGAGAGTCTAAAAACTAATGATTAAGTGTTTCAGGATTAGAAATGTAGTTATTGTTTTGGGAAATAGTACACTATTAACAGTTCAAAGACTGGAGAAAGAAACATGGGGTTATTATCAAAAGTTTCAGAAGGCATCAAAATTAGATGTGCGCATGTAAAGATACCTGGAGACCTGCATGCCCATCATCTACAGCATTAAGAGCACACTTCAAAACCCGAATTGCTGTTGGGCTATTACGCAAAATCTCGCGGCACCATTTTAGTGTCTCCAGTTCTAATTTTTCTAGCTGTAAAGCAAGAACACATTATCTGTTATGTGGCAGCAATGCTGGTGATTAGAGTAGACTTAAATCTATTAATCAGAGAAAAGTAGCTTGTTACCGTAGACTTACAGGCACTACAACATTTACAAGTCCCATTTTTTCTGCTTCATAAGCATCATAAAATCGACACAGGAACCACATCTCACGCGCTTTCTTCGGGCCAATCTTGTGAGCCATGAAACCATAAAAACAAGTGCAGATGATCATTTTACATATTTTGATAAAAGAATTGAAGGTAAAGGATGCTTTGCAAAGAAGAATCACCAGGACAATCTAAAGCAGAGTTTCTTATCATAATAATCCCCTCTGCCTCACTTATTGAACTTACCAAGCGGGACATGATGGAGGATCCATAACCAGCATCAAAGCTTCCCACCTGTTAGAAGCGTCAGAAGTTATGATTATTATGAACAGTTATGAATGTATGAAAAGTCTACTCATTGGAAGCATACAATATCAATCAACTTAACAATTTCCAGGGTAAGACTGTTGCTGATACTAGGGAAAGATGTTTTTACAAGCACAAATATTGAAGAAATATTATGAAGTCCCAAGCAATTAAAGATAAAAGTTCAGCACCTTTGGGCCAGTCTGACCAAAAATTGCATTATCAGCTGCAATCGTTAAGTCGCAAACCATGTGCAATATATGTCCACCACCAACAGCATAACCTGCTACCTGATTTTAAATAAAAGACACAAAAGGTTCATTCTTTTCTGACAGAATAATTGATGATAGAAAAATGAGGGGGCAGACGGAAGAGTACCATTGCTATCACTGGCTTAGGCATACGGCGTATTTGTACCTGGAAAGAAATGGCAAGTGAGAAATATATTGCTGTGTTATTTAGAACTCACATTCTGAGAAAATCTTTCAAGCAATGCCAAAACCTGATTTTTGTTGCTAATAATGTCAGCTTTATATAACTGATAAAATAAGTCCATCCAAGAAACTAGAAAGTATCTAGGATTCAAGCAGCCTAAGCAGCAAACATGTTTTGCTCAACCATATTGCAAATCAAACTTATAGCATTTGCATCTAGCTTTATCAAATGCCGGATTGGCTATATCTTGTTATAAGTTAAGACAGCAACAAAAATAAAGAAAAATAAGTTTATATGATCCAAAACAGTGCATAAGAACCATTGTGCAATTGACAAACTCATAATGCAATCATGTAGAAAGCCAATATTCATATTCAATCAAGTATTTGCCTCCAGACAACTGATATATCAGAAAATTTTACTTATAGCTGAAGTAGTAATTATTATCAGAAGATAAAGATCAATATTAAAAGCATATATACAACAGGGAATCGTGAGAATTTAACATCAGTTAGGAGTAAGATGTACATCTAACTATTCGGATAAAGCTAAAAAGAATCACCTGGAGATCCAACACATTAAGGCGACCAAAATTTTCAAAATCAGCATATCCATCAGAGCTTCTTAATGCCTGGTCACCACCACTACAGAAAGCTTGGGTTCCCTAGTTAAAGCAAAATATTAGACCCTTTATTATACTGAGATAAACAAACATTAATCAGTATCTGCACCTAAATTTTAGAAAACATGTTTCTGGAGTTAATATCCAAAAGACAGAGTAATGACTAAAAACATAGTGTCAGATCTTCTGTCTCCCCTCTCCAAGAATTGTTAAATTCTTCTAGTAACAAGACAAAAGGAAACCTATTTCCTAATAAAAATCATACATTTACGTGTTTGACACAGCTGTTGATCTTGGCAGCTGATAGATCTTCACCCGGAAAGGTGGGTAATACTAGCTTTTGCTTTTAGGGTGATTAGTGGAAGTTGTTTAAATTTTTTTACCAAACATCCATTCAAAGTCAAAATGCCATTTCAAAAACTAAAAAGGCAAAAAGAGTTGGTTACCAATATATTTATGATTCATATGTTCTCTCTACCTTTCCTGTTAGTATGATGACCCCAACAGAGCTATCATCTCTGGCATCATTAAATACACGAATAAGTTCTTTAATAGTATTAGGCCGAAAAGCATTCCTTCTCTCTGGACGGTTGATTGTGATCTGTAAAAGTCAAAGGAACTTTGATAAATGACTTTCAATAGAAATGAATGTGGAAGAACATACACATAAATAGCTTCTACGTATTTCATCCAAAACAGTTATGTAATTACTGGAACTATTTAAAGCTTTTATCAGAAACGAAATATATATTGAAGTCCAAAGAAAAATGAGATCTAGTAGTACACAACGTAGCACAATTAGATCAGTGGTGACAGAACTTGATTAAGCACAATATTTCAAGAGAGAAAGATAAAGTTAAGTGCATGACCAGTACTTGGTCTACAATCTAGCACATCATCTACAACGTTAAGCAATTATTTTGATTAGAATATGGTAAACTGTAAACCGCGACAGATGGAAGGTATATCAACTTCCCTTGGATGCATTACCAATGCCTATATACAAACTACTAGAACTATTCAGAGCATCAAACTAAAAGCAAGGTAGCATCAGGGACATGATCTCTCCACAGGCACCCATGGAAATGGACACTAGAATTCTCATTGCCAATATCATAAAGGTAATGGTAATGAAGCTCTCAATTGTAAGGTTTTATCAAGAGAAATTCATCAATTTCCATATTCTGTAGTTCGTAAACTGTAATTTTTCCTATGGGAGTGTTATTGAGAACCACAATTTCCTCAAGAGCGGTATCATAAACCATAACTTTCGAGGCTGATTCTGATGCTGGCATTACCGAAGGCTAACTACTCTGTCTGCTTTACACAATTCTCCAGTGAAAGATAATTTCTTTTCTTTAAAGTGTAACTTACGAAAATTAAAGTTACCACTTTTCAAACATGACAACACGGGGATTTCACTATTTCTTAAGATAATACAGCCGCATATATATACAAAAGGGTATAAATTCAACATTAAATTTTATGACGATGCTACCTTAGCAATGCCTTCACCGACGGCTTTCTCATAGATGATGTCAGTGTACGCCTTCCCGGACTCGTCGCACGCCGGGCTCCACACCGCCTCTTGCGTCGACACCTCGCCGTGGACGCGATGGTATCTGTCGCTTGCCGAAGTGGTCGATCGCCTGATGGGAGATGGTGGGCAAGGAGAAGGCAGAGGCGATAGGTGATTGGTTATGTTCACGATTCTTCTCTCTACAGTACGGAGATCCCTTTCTGAGAAACCCCCCATCACAGGAGCTCTTGCGAACGACAGAAAGGTTGGACTTTCGGATGATTGGATGAGGAGGACGGGAATCCATGGCGGATATATGGAGGTTTTGGATAGGGCGATGTCGGGGAAGGGAGATAAGACTGGCTTCAGTGAAGTGGAGACCGAAGTGGGTCTTAGACCGTTACTTTGACGATATAACAGCCCGTTATCTATAACAATTATGGTTAATTTTCATATTAGCGCCTCTAGTTTCAGAATTTTCATTAGTTATGGTATCTAATGTATTTTGTGTTGATTTGGCTTATATACATGTTGCAAGTATATTTCAATTTGCTCCTTACAATCTGTCAATCTCCACTTAAGATAAGCCACGACAGCAGACCGACGTGTCGCATTCACGGGCTCCCAGGAGAAGGAGATTGATTTGGGATTTTGGGGACCCGGTGCCGGTGTCGTGACCAGAGTCGTGCCTTGATGCAAGAGAACGCGCTCGTGTTGGGGTGTTGCGGTATTCCGCTCCCGATAAATATATGGTATTGGTTTTTTTCTCTTCCGGTTCCGGTTCAGGCGCAACGCCCTCGGCCGCAACACCACCCGTTGGCGACAACACCGCCGCGCGCCGTTCGCCGTTCCCATGGACGAAGAGACGCTCCCCGAACCTTCCCAACTCACTCTTCCCTCCTCCTCCACAGCCGTCACCAACACTGCCGCTTCGGCCACCACAACCACCGCCTCTAAGATCCCCTTCCGCCCTCGAAAGATCCGGAGGATTTCTTCATCTTCGACGGCGGTGGCCGATGATGCGCCTCAGAAGAACCTCGCCGTCCGCGTGATTCCCCGACCGCTCTCGGCCGACGGTGAGGTCGCCGCTGCCCTCCGCCACCTCTGCACTGTTGATTCCCTTCTTGCCCGCGTGATCGACGCCCACGATCCCCCAACCTTCCAGTGCCTCATCTCTCCTTTCCACTCCCTCGCCCGCAGTATTCTCTACCAGCAGCTTGCCGTAAAGGCTGCTGCCGCCATCTACGGTCGTTTCCTCTCCCTCTGCGGCGGCGATGCAGGTGTCGTCCCTGAAGTCGTCCTTTCCCTCACCTTGCACCAGCTACGCCAGATCGGCGTCTCTGAGCGCAAGGCCTCCTACCTTCATGACCTAGCGCGAAAGTACCATGGTGGCATCCTCTCTGACTCCACCATCGTCGCCATGGATGACAAGTCCCTATTCTCCATGCTAACCATGGTCAAGGGTATAGGAGCCTGGTCCGTCCATATGTTTATGATGTTCTGCCTCCACCGCCCCGACGTCCTCCCCGTCGGAGATCTTGGTGTTCGTAAGGGTGTGCACATGCTCTACGGCCTTGATGAGGTACCACGGCCCTCACAGATGGATCAGCTTTGTGAAAGATGGAGACCTTACAGATCTGTTGGCTCTTGGTACATGTGGCGGCTGGTTGAGGCGAAGAGCAACCCCAACCTTACTTCCTCTATCACAGGAGCGACCACTATGGCTGCTATAGGAGGCGTTGGAGATGCGCAAAAGCAGCAACAGCGACTACAACAATCACAAAACCAATTGATCGACTCATTTCAGATACTCCCTCAATCTTGGGTGAAGCCCATGTCGCCTGCTGGTACTGCCTAGATTTATCCTTTCCGCTAGCTTGTTACAAAGGATGCTGCATTCTTTTTCTTTCTTTCTTTCATTAAATTGACTTAGCTGCCCTCTTTCCCTAAGTTGTCAACATTGGCAAAATGTTAAATGCGATATTTCCTTCTTGGTCGCATACTAGCATGTGTTTGCTGTACTGCTGAGTAACTCGGCAATTCCATAGTGAGGCTTTGGGAACTTCCACTTATGCTTAGTGACTCAGTTTGTAGGCTTTGTTTAAACGTAATTATTTGTTCAAATTATATGCTTTTGGAACTTATGTTGAGTTCTTTCTGCCTTCTGAAGGGCTTAGTGTGAATGTATTCCCTAGCAATGCTTTGATTATATCCATTTATAATCATCTGCTATCTTCATGTTTGAAGTTGCAGATATTCAGGATGTGTTTGTTTGCTATATCTTACCGCTTAATTGAAGGAATGAAATAATTACATAACCTCTTATTCTTTTGATCAATTAACTTTAGATCTTGCTTAATAGAAAGCTTAAATCCTGTTCTAGTATTTTATTTTTTGATATACATGTAATATAGTAAACTTGTTTTGGATGGACTAAAAAGTTTCTCTCAAAAAGGCAAAATATGCTAGATAAATAATTCAAGGTTTCTTCATGAATAGTAAATGTTGACAAGCAAAATTTTTAAAAAGGAATCTATGGTCCCTCACAAGCATGCATAGACCTCTTCTGCATTACATGTAGGATATGCAGTTGGATATGCTGTTTGGCGGATTATGCAGTTGTTTAGTGCTTACATAGTATGGGCTTCAACCAAGCTCACTAATTGGTTTTGACCAACCAAAACTTAAATCTTATCATTTTTCCTAATATCGCATTGTGGTCCTTCAGTTTCCTATTTCATCAAAACTTCACTGTATCTCCCAAAAGTAAGCAAGCATTTCCATCCAAGCACCATGTCGAATAACCCAATCTAAGGTGAAGCATCCAGTCTTGATATTCTTCTTCAAGATCTCATAATTATAAAAAGTTAAGACAAGTGAAAGGGAATGTCTAATTGATGGTTTGGAACAATAAGAGGTGATGCAGATCAGGCTTGGCATTGAATTTAGTTTCAGAAGACTCAGGAGCTAATTAGCTCTCCCAGTCCCAACCAAGAAATTCCATGTTCACGAAAGTGCTCATATTGGCACTTGTAACTCTAAGTTAAAAATAACAAGTCAAAATGAACTTGATTAAAATGAAGAGAGCGAGGAGCGTGATGATTATTGAACTAAAGAAAGATGATTTTCTTGAAGATGACCTAATGTGACAGAAGTCCTTTACTAGGAGTGCGGCTTGACCTCGTACCACTCGCTTAGGCATTTAAGGCCTTGATTGGAAACTTTTAATAGGACGTGATTGGCATAAAAATTAAGATAACAAATTTAGCTACCTTTTTTTGACTCAAGATATTCAGTATACTTTTCCCGAGACATGACATGCTTTGACAAATGGCAATTACCCACCATTCAAGATTTGTAGATTACCCTGTCATTTGGATTTTTTTTCTGCAACCAATTGTACGTACTGTGTAGATTTTTTATTCATGTTCCATCATGTCTTTTATTGCAATTGCATTCATCACCTACTTCTTAGTTGATCAAGCTTGCTACTACAAGTTTCTATTAGATTACCATACCATTGTCCTTGTTCTTGTATTAACATAATGGTTTATTTTTATGCATTATATATGATGATATTTCTTTTAGTGGAAACTGGAAAGTTGTCTATTTAGGGGAAGGTTTAAATAGATTATCAAATGCTTGAAAAAAGTTCCATATTTCTAAAATTTTGTTTTTCTTTCTTTCATTTTTTGGAATATATCATTTGATTTACTGAATGATTGATGCTAATTAAATTAAATTTTAATTGTGTTGGTCTTTCTTTCTGCACTCTCCTACTCATACGCTGGGCACCATTATTCCTTTCCCATATTGTAAGTGCAACCTCCTTAGGATTCAACTGACTTTGTTTGACTAGTATGGTTAATAGCCATAAACAATTTTCATTTACTGTTGTTTCTTTATTGTGAGTTCAACAATAAATAACTGAGAAAATACACCTTGTGCCATGCAAGTAGCTAATTTGTTTAATCATATATTTTCAACTTTCTTATTCTTTCTCTTTAACCCATGCAAAGCTTCTTTACCAGCATATTGTACTATTCAATGCTTCCAGTCCAATCTATATACCTTCTGTAATTCATTCTGCTGAGAATCACAGATGCCCACTCCTAATGCTCTACCAGTGCTACTCCTAGAGGCATAAGGCCCATTATTTTTCATATATGCTGTTGCATATTTATTAATTCGTATGTGGGGGACTAATGCCGGTAAAATGATGGTCATGACATGCATGACATGATTGCTATGTTCAATTCTTCTCATTAAGCTTTGCAAACAGTTTTTATATTACTACATTAGCTTCACTAAGCAGTTTGAATCCATGCCATAACTCTATGGCATGTTTTCAATTATGTGCCCAGCCATGCTGAGGAAAAAAGTTTCCCCTTTGTTGCTTTTTCATCTATGCATTTCATTTTGTTGTGACCAGAAGAGCAAGTGGATGATCAAAAGGCATATTGGTAGAGGCAGTCTAACTGGATTGTTGTTTAGTGGCAAGGCAGCAATTTCAGTTGTCATGCCGGAATAGGTGAAAGGTTATTTTGACATATGTTTGCACCTCTTGAATAGACTTTATCATATGTTCCTGTACTTTTGGCATACTGTGTTCTGTCTATATGCCAGAGTATGATGTTGGCTTGACAATCCTTTGCCCTTAAAATCTTTTGGTTGCATCTTTATTGAGCAAAATGATCTTAGTTTTCTCTCACGAAATGGTGAATCCATTTAATCACATGGACCAAAAACAATGTTTTGTGCTGATCGCAAACCTGTCCAAATTGAATTATTGAACTAGACCAACTTTATTGGTTTATTTTGTTTGGTATGACTAATGGTTGTTTTTTTCAATTGCTTTAGATTTTATTTTAGAAATTCTGAATTTTATTTTCTTAAGTCTTTACTTGTATGTGCTTTTGATACGTATGTAATTCTGATATTTTACCTTTTTGGTATTAAATGATTTTGCGTATATGTAAAATTCAAATTATAGTGGAGAGAATTAACGGATTTGACAATGAAAAAAACTTCAAATTTTCTGAAATTCTTCTGCAATTGAAAATTATTCCTGGCATCTCAAACATATTCCATTTACTAGTTCAACAGGTGTGAGGATGTGGGATCTTTGTTTTTGTTGCTTCATTTGCATGCCCTTTAGAAACTGGTAGTTTTGATTCGTTTGAACTTTGTAACATGCAAAAATTTTATGACTGGTCATTTGCATGTTAGCCGCACTAGACTTATGAGTTGAGTGAAAACTATTTGAACCACATTGTTTGGCTACCAAATCCTGTATGATAAGTGGACAATACACTTAATGGAGGGAAGTTATGACTTATGAAGCAGGGGGAATTAAGAACTATTGAACCCCATGATTGTTTTTTGTTAGGATTTAATTAGATAAGCAAGATTTGGATGGGCAGCAGTTTCTCTCTTTTGCCAATAAATTTGTTTATAACTTGAAAGATCTCATGTGCTGTTTTCCGATGGCAGGTCTTCTTAATGGCATTCCATGAAGGAGCTGTACTTTTTTTGTCAAGATTGGCCCCTGCTTTTTTCCATAATCTTGCGCTTGTCCAGGCTTCAATTTTTTGTAAATTATGTAGACGGAGAAGATGGACGAGAGCTGAACAAAAAAAAGTAAACATTTGAGGATTTTGCAGGGTCCCGAAGGCTGGGAGATGAGCTCTATTGCAACAACTTCTGGGGTTATTATATTTTTAAAACTCATTATATTTTAGCGTGTGATATTCAATTAGAATTGTAACTTGTGATATTTTTCTCCTCAACGGCAAATTTTAGTATCACACTAACTGAAACATTAGGAAGAGTTCAAAATCAACACAATCTTACATAATGTATTCCTGTTCTGGGTTTAGATCTGTTGTATCGTTGTATGCCAAGCGAAGATGGGCCAGTAAAATACATTGTTTTGGGGCCCAATCTTCACCTTGCAAGTGGTTTCGTTCAATTTCCTGGAACCCTGTATTATGTAGCCCATCAAATAGTATTCATTATTCACTGTGAAATTTGCTGCATGCATATTTGCATGGTCCCCAGAACGAGAAGAAGAATCATATCCTGAACACGAGCATTTATCTTACAAACGTAAACTCGTAACTGGAATTGTACGTCGTTTTTCTTCATTGATTACATATCAGAGTCAAGCTGCAAGTAGAAAATTATATACATCTATAACGAGTACCCTATCGAGTAATAACTCTCTTTATTGTAAGCCAATTTATATCATGTCATCAATGGGATAGGGAAATCACATAGGATTCGCCGAGGACATCCAAGCCATAGGTAATCAGAGCAGCACGAAGGAGGACTTTAAAGGAACCCTTGTACTTCATTTCAGAAATAAGCACTGGTGGAGTGGTCCTTCTCGAGCGTCACATGACGAAGAAAATACGCCCAATCTTGGACTGCTCAATTAAAGAAGATTTCCTCAACCGAAACATTCTCAGATCACCAAGTCCAAAACATGCATTCCACATAGCTGAGAACATATACAAAGTTTTAGAAGATGTTCAGCACGGACTCGTTTAAGCTCATAGTCATCGTTGTTTGCTTCAAAAGTTGAATTATAATAAGTGTTGCCTCTGATGATAATAAATAATATTGAATAAGATAGTAATATCTCATCAAATATATAATAAGATATTAAATAAAAATATGCCCGATTTAAACTGCCCAGAAATTCGCATCGCATCGCCACCTTCAAAATTCCCAGAACACGGCGCACACACGCCACGAGGACGCGACCACAGCAGGGGGACAAAGCTGTAGCGCCTCACACCAGACCCGCACGAACTTTGATGGAAAAAAAATAAGGCACACGAGCGGTCGGGGTTGCTCCACGTGTGGTTGCATGCGACAGTACGTACGGCGACCGGGGGAAGGGAAGCTCGTTCGCAGGGCCTACGTGATGCCAACGCTCATCACCTTTAATTTAATTAACCTCCCTCAACTGGGTCGCAATTATGGAAGGGTTTTAATTAATTAATATATAGGCGATGGTGGTGGGGGTTAATCAATGGGACAGTTGGTGCACTAATCTACATATTAAGTGCTAATTAAATGCTGGCTGTCGCAGGCACATGCAAACTTATCCTGTTGTTTAATATAAAATCCTGCGAGGGGGGCGTGAGATCGGAGTCGAATCCCCAGGCAAAGCTTTTAATTTTGGTCCCCCCCTTTCCTCAAGCGGAAATGCATCAACCCCTCTTTTCCTTAGTTGGGATTTTATAATGCCATTTGACCTCTTCAAACTGTAGTCGTTATGATTTAATCTGTGATTATAATTAAAGCACCTGAATTTGGCATTAATTTAAGATTTGTTGCGAGGATTTGTTTTCCCTTGAAAAAATGTGCGATTTCTATTAATACCATCAATTTTCCCGAATCTTAACGTGTATCAAGAAAATTTTCGAATTCATAATAAAGATCATGAAATTCTTAGCTTCATATTAATGACTAATTAGTTCAAAACTTCAATCAAATTATCAAGGGTTGGATATTTTAAAAAGTTAAGCAACATTGTGAGACATGCATGCATCTCAAATAATTAACTATCTTTTCTAAATTGATAAAGATAAGATCAAAGGGACAGCCATTAATTGTCTTGCTATATATATAATTGTTAATCGTAAGAGAAAAGTGTCAAAAAAATATATATACTTTTGGACAAATTACAAAAAAATATATAATATTTATGTGCAAGGTCCGAAAATATCTCAAAATTCTTATTAATTGCCTCGTTTTAAATTGCCTAATTAGAAACTTTGGGCCAAGTCTCCAAATCTCCCATATATAGTTAAAGACTTTGGAGAACAACTAGAGATATTACACCAAAATCTATAATTAAAGTTATATTCGTATTAATTATGACCTACAACATTTAGATAATTTATGAGTTATACTTACCTAATAATTAAGGAATAAACCTTATTTTATATCATATGGATAATTAGAATTTTTGGATCAAAGTCTCCCAACATCACTAAGGGCTTGTTTGGTTAGCGAAACCAAGTTTGTTTTCATGATTTCAGTTTCACTGAAATCAAAATTGCTTACGAAAACGTGTTTGGTTTAGTATTTTCGTGAAACTGAATCGAAACCAGAATAAAAACGAAACCAATTTTCTTAATAAAAATGAAAACAACAGAATGTTGTTTTCTGTGGTTTCGAGACTGTCGATTTTGTTATCAAAATGCTGTGACAATTTTGTAATTATAAATATATTTTTTTAAAATTAATTAATTTAAAAATAAATCAAACTATATCGAATTTTTAAAAATAAAAATAAAAATCATCATTTTTAACTCAAACTTTTATCTTAAATTTATAAAATAATTAAACCAATTTATATCTAATTGACTCAAACCCAAATTTTAAATAACTCAATTTTCTTAAAGTTGGTCTATTTATAATTTAATCAAACCTAATTTTAGATCATTAGACTTGTTTTTTTTTTGAAATTTTATAATAACTATTAATTAATTTTTATATCTAACTGAACAAAAAAATCTTAAATTACCAATAACTTAATTAATTAAATCATTTAAATATTTTGTAACCATATTAACAAATATTTAATTTTGTAAACTAACTAAATATTTAATTACTACTAAAAATGTTCAAGGAAAATTAATATTATTTTTTATAATAAAATAAATATTTACTGATTTTAACTAACTAAAACTGATGTTGTTTTTATTAACCAAACGCGTTTTCAGAAAACCGAAAACTAGAAACCAAAATCAAGTTTTTGAAACCAAGTTTTCAGTTTCACTGAAACCAAACCAAAAAATAATTTTCGCTAACCAAACAACACCTAATTATCCCAATACATAAATTGACTAGCCTCTTAATACAAACCCTAATTAAAATATACCTGTTCCTTATGGGTTTGCATTTAAAAAACATGCAATTTGAACTTTGGAAAACTGATCTCAGTTTTATAAATACATAAATTGACCCGAGAAATTAAACGTGTAACAAAAAAATCCCCCAAAAAAATATCAGAGAAGTTGTTAGCAGTCAAATTTTAAATCATCAAAGGAAGAAATGAAGTGCATTGATTATAGTTCATTTATGCCACATGGAATTCTGCCGTTAGTGACAATGTTTGGTCTCGATCAATCGATGAGGAATTTAATGCCACTTTTCTGACAGGTTTTTTATTATTGCCCCTTTTCAGATTTTGTTTCAGCTCAATTCCACCTTTACACATCATGAAGTCAACAAATCAATATAATTAAGAAAAATCCCACAATTATGATTGCATGGGTTTCTAACATATATAGATCATGTAGTGTAGTTTCAATCCTTCTAGTTGAAGGGTTGCGTTGGTGTCGACTTAATTAGTTTCATAATCCTTTGATATTTTTTCAATTTAATTAATCAGTTGATGAGTTCTTCTCGCATATAAGCAACAATTAAACTAGAATTTTCATATCTCTCTTATCACCTTCAAACTGTGTTAACTCAAGCATCAATGAGATCTCATCAATCAAATCAAAGAAATGAATTCATTATCCTAATTTTTATTTGTTTTCCCCTTTACCAATCATAGAAGCACACCACATTGATCATACTTGTCTCTCTTTAATAAAGAAATCCACTTGGCGCAGCGAGATTATTGTGAATATCTTCTATACATTTTTGGCAGCTTTTCTAATAGATTCTCCAAAGAGTGAGTGAGAGAGAGAGAGAGACCAATATATATAATATTAACTTCATTTCTCTCCCATTATATCTCGAGCCCATCTGTCTCCGAAAACTGTCATGCAATCGTATTTGTATATTATATATAACAACAAAATCTTGCAGAGTAACACCATCACCAGGTATTTAACCAAAAAATTATCATATATTCAGGTTTATAAAGGAAGAAGCGCAATCCATATGACAACTTTGCAAGGTACGTCCAGATCGACTATTGTAATTAATTAAGTTAAGCAGCTCGTTTAATATGATTTCTTTGTACCGAGAGAAATTAAAGCACGTCAGTCCACGCCATCTAATATTTAATCAGTATAGTTAGCTTAGCAACTAAAACTGGAGTAATGATTTAGTCAAGACATGTAGCTGCTACTATCTATATATAACAAAAGGGTTTAGCTAGCCTCCTGTGAGAAGTAAAGAACCAGTTGTCACACACAAGGGAGAAAATATATTAGGCAGGCAGGTGGAAATGTAGCAGCGTTTGCAGTTCATCAATTAACCATGTGGTTTGTATCAAAAGGAGTTCTCCGCTAGCTGGTCAACACGGATTAATAAGAGAGTCAAGCTCAAGCTCAGCAAGTCAAATACTTTTTTAACTAGTGAATTAATTAAAATTGATTACCAAGAAATAATTTGAGTAAAATGATTGGTTGGGTTCGGAGAGGACAGCCAATTAAGCAGCCACGTGTTGACGACAGCGGTGGAGTGGGAGTAGGGCTGCTGGCTGTGACAAGAAAAAGGCAACGAGAGAAATAAAGACGAGAAGAGGTGATGAGGTTTTTGTTGCGTAGGTAACAATTAAGGTAAAAGATGAGATCAACAGTAGTTGGTAGTAGTAGCAGCTGCTGCAGCAGACCCCAAGTCCTTTTAGTTTTAGTGCAAAACCCTGACACACCAACAAGACACCGAGAGAGAGAGAGAGAGAGAGAGAGAGAGAGAGAGAGAGAGAGAGAGAGAGAGAGAGAGAGAGAGAGGAGAGGTAATTACTAATTAATTAAGGACGTAATAATAAAGATGCAGAGATAGGGAGAAATAAATATGGTGACCAGTTTGCACTGCATCAATAATTATAAGGGAGGGAGGGGACTGGGGAGGGGGAGATACTAGTTGGACCAGTGTGCAGGGCGTGGGAGGGGCGAAGTATGAGCTTGTCGGTTGTTCCCTGCGCCACCACCACATCCCCTCCTCCATCTTCTCTTTCTCTCTTTGATTTGATGAGGAACAGGCTTTGCCCTTCTTCCCCCCACCTTTCCCCTTTCCACAAACAAAATGGATGTTAGGAAACCACTTGTTCTTTGCCACTCTATTATGCCGCTGCTTTTAGTGCTGCACTTGCTTCTTGAGTCCCCCTCTCTTCGAACCTTTTTCTTTTCAGTTTGATAAGAGGAGGTGGATTACTGTGTTTTGCCAACCCTCAGCAGTGTTTTGATTTCTTCTGCTCTAAATCCTGTCATCGATTCACCGTCTTCTTCTTCTTCTTCTTCCTCGTTTGAATTTTGAATTTTGATGGGTGCATGTTCAGTGTAGCTGGGCAGAGTAGTAGAATTCTAATGGAGTTTAGGATTCCTGGAGAGATTGGGATCCCTTCCTCTTCTTCTTCTGGTTATCATCCTTCTCGTGCCTCGGCCTTCTCCAAGCCCACTCTCCTCCCCTCTTCCTCTCTTCTTTCCCCGAGAGGAGGAGGCGCCGTCGGCGGAGTAGGTGGAACGAGAAATGGTAACATTCATGGACACACACCGTCGCCGCCGCCGCCACCGTCAACAACGACCCTCGAATCAGCTCCCCAGGTCGTCGATCATCCTCCCCAGTCTCTTGGCAAGAACGTCGATCAGTCTTCCCTCTCTAGCTCGCCTCCGAGCGCAGCTGGCGGAGGTGCATCGGCTAACTCCAAAGCGAAGACTTCCATCGCCACCGACGCGACCGCTGCTGATGTCTCCACAAAGTACAAAGAGTGCCTTCGCAACCATGCGGCCGCCATGGGCGGCCACGTGACCGACGGCTGCGGCGAGTTCATGCCCGGTGGCGAGCCCAACACACCCGAGGCACTCAAGTGCGCCGCCTGCGGCTGTCACCGTAGCTTCCACCGCCGGGAACACGAGGGCAGCGGCGGGAATCCCTACTACCACGGCGCCGCTCACCTGCCCCTCTTGCTCCCGCCTCCTCCGTCCCAGGCGCATCCCCACCACCAGAAGCAATTCCAGTTCGGCGGCTTCTTATCGAGCCCGTCCACGGCCGTGCCGGGCCCGCCCGGTTTCGTCCAGTTCGGCGGCAATAACCCTAGTGGAAGCGGAGGCACGACGACGGAATCTTCGAGCGAGGAGAGGCTCATCAACACCGGCACGCCGATGCCCGCCACCACGCGGAGGAAGCGGTTCCGCACCAAGTTCACGGCGGAGCAAAAGGAGAGGATGCTGGCCTTCGCCGAGAGGGTTGGGTGGCGGTTTCAGCGGCAAGATGACGCGATGGTCGAGCAATTCTGCGTCGAGATTGGAGTGAGGAGACAAGTCCTGAAGGTCTGGATGCACAACAACAAGCACACAGTAACGAGATTGAAGCAGCAGCAGCAGCAGCAGCCGCACCCACCGTCGCCGCCGCCGCTGCCGCCGCGGCAGGAACAACTAGTAGTGCAACAACGACGCGAGCAGCAGTAGCCATTGCGAATCCTTCAACTCACGTCCCGTCGCTCTAAGAGGGAGCGCAGAAGACACCATGGGGAAGACAACGATTTGTGCTCTTCTTGTTGGTTTACTGGTTTGAGCTGCTTTCCTCCCCTTCTATAAATTCACTGTTCTTGCAATTCAAGATCCCATCTTTTTCATACGATCTGCATTAATCAGAGATTTAATTACCATATGCTCATCCACAAAAGAGGAACTCCTTCGAGATCGAAAAAGCTTGCATTTTAGTCGATTAAAGGTTCTCCTTTTCTGCTAAGAAGTTGAAATAGTCAGAAGACTTAACAAACGACGCATCCAACTCCAGTGTCCTTTGGATCAATGGGTACTATTTATTGCGCATTGCATTCCTTGGCCATTGTTAAGGTCGTCAGAATTAATTATCTAAGCAACAGAATGCAATGTTTCCTCTTCGGAATCTAGCTAGATCTGTTAACTGCACGCAAAAAAGATTTAGCACCTCAATCAAGAACACTATCACCTGTCTCCTTGCTGCTCTTCTTGTTCCTCCTCGCATCAACATTAGGAATTTTTCCCGTTACTGTTTCTTGCATGCTTGGAAGCCTACCGGTTATTTCATGTCTAATCTCTATCATGTTGCCCCCTATATTTGCTGTAACAAAGATACTTAGCTGCAGTCCATTAAGGGGCTTCACTTTCTAAGCACTTGCTAGCTAGCTTCTTATTTTTGCTCCTAATTTATGTTTCTGTTGCATCACACAAATCAAAAGCAAACCTGTTGCTTCTTTTTCTTTTCTTGGATATTAGTTTCTTGGGGAATGGTGTCATCTGACATGGAGTTAATGTCTTCATTTATGTTTCTATACTTGAAATGAGATCTTAATGTGTTCATGTGGTAGGGAATGTAAATTAATGAACACAAATCTTTCTTAATCTTTTCTTTCAAACTCGTGGAGCATTTTTCTGCAGGAGGTCAAGAGAGAGATAAAGTTGTATTTTTTTGTTAAAAAATCATATATATTGTGCATGAAGCATGAAACTTGAAAGAATAACAGATAAAAAATGGCATGTGTTAAACTGATAAAAGCCGACATTTGAACAAACATTGATGATTTGAAATATTTAATCAATATTTTATGACTAAATCATCCAGGCATAATGTATTGATTCAGATATGAGAGGATGATGACACTGCAGACATGGTAAAAAGGTGTGTAATTTATCTGATGGAAATTTACCGACATATCTCATGCTTGGATACTGCAGAGATATTGAGACCCACAAACCATGTCAAGTCAGTATCAGTATCACTATTCGACAGCTTATATTTTGCAGGATGTTAAATGCAGGGCAATATTGCACTGGATCCGGAAGACATCTCACCAGTCTGTGATCTACAAATTGTTTTATCCCATCCTCGAGGATTTAGGAATAAAAATCTCATGTTGCATAATTGAAAGGAAGAATTTTATTAGTTGGAAAGTATCAAGTAAAATGTTTGATTTCAATTGATGGATATAAAACAAGTCAGACCTCAATCATGATGTTTTAGAAAAAAATTGTCATTTCCATTATCTCAATCTGCTACGAGACAAAAAAATGTACTGACAAAAGTGAAGCATTTGGTGGGGAAAAAAGGGGTCCAAAATGCACATGTATTAATATTTGCTCCAGCTGTAAATTATCTTCTTATGATTACTATATTAATTAGTAATGATTATCATATTTTAGTAATTTCAGATATCATCTGAATCAATCGAATCCAATTTGAAAATTTGGATATATTTTTTTAGACCTTGAGTTTTTCTTTTTGAAATATAGGTTTTGAATATTTTGATTGTGCGCCTTGAATTTTTCTTATAATTAAGCCAGTTGACTTTTGCTCGAGCCGTAGATGGGGATGAGAAATGAAGCCCATGAGGCTTTTTACAAGGTTGGCTTTTAACATATGATGCATTGGCAGATTTAATTTACAGCGATTTAATTATGCATGGGGATAAGGTGATTGTAAATCTGAATTCAGAAAGAAAATTGCAAGGAGATTATTGGCATAAAAATATATACTACGATATATCCTTAACTTGGAAACTATGTAGGATATGTTAGAAATTTCTATGGAGCGCTCATAAGATGAATCTAATCTTATTAAGGAACCGAGTATGATTAAGATTGAATTCAAAGTAATAATGAACATGTGTTGTAAAATAGTGAACCTAATATTTTTATTTTAGGTTCAATCTTAACAATGTTAGATTCACTCATGAGTGAGGCTCTATAAATATTCTTTGGAGCCCAGCCCCATAATAGTTTCCATAACAAATTGTGTTATGTTTTGGAATGAGTTTTAAGTCATGCTAGGTATCATATTAGAATTTGTCTAACATAGTTTTATTGTGATTCATATTTATTTCACTTGATAGAATACGATATGACAACTAAAAAGAGTATTAGATAAGACTTTTTTAATCCGATGTGTACATAATATAAGATCAATTTTATTTCTTATATTCGTATTATCTTTTAATTCATGCACTAAATAAATAAAAGATTAAAAATTCATCCCTACACATTCCTTTTTATTTTATGAAATAAATATGCTTTTAGAACATATTTGTTTCGTGGATAAAATAAGTTAGGGTGAGAGGTGGATTTTGATCTGTTCGTTTGTTTGATGTATGGATTAGGCCTGTCAAATCGTGTCTGGCCTGAGTTATCAAGTTGGGCCCGACCCCCGCTCGACCCGTTTAGCCCGATAACACGAAAAAATGATTAAAAAAGATCGAATTGAATTGGCTTAAATTCGATAACCAACAGATTTTAAATCCACTAATACTCCAACCCAATAGTGTTTGTCAAGCTATCGGGTCAGCTTGACCCGATAGCACTTGGTCGCACAGGGCCGACACGTTAAGGGTTCGAGCCTTATCGGGTCGGCCCGATAACAGCTCGATCATGATAATACTTAATTCGATTTTATCAGGTCGGGTCTATAATTGCTAGGTCTAGTTTTGATAGATGTGCATCTCAATTTGACAATTGACTCACTCATTTTTAAAAGAACGGAGGTTGCGAGTGTTTTACTTTTAATTAGTGGGTCTCACGCTGAGATGGAAGCTAATTAAATAAGTTAATATGTCAAACCATAAACTTAATAAAAGAAGTTGTTAACATCATATTTAATAAGGGATAGATTTCTAACAAAAATCAATACTTTATATATAGTAGATTTAGGTTCGTTCGTTTCGCAAATAATTTAGTACATAACAGACTAGCCAGTATTATTTAAGAATGTACAAGACATCATAACAAATAGTCTCATGTTCGTTTCGCACGATACTGAACATCAAATTTAGTACTATATTGCGTTCGCTTTGTATTATCACAACACAGAATAAAACAATTTGACGAAATACTCATTGTAATATTTCTTTTTTATTTCATCATATAAAGCATACTAGACAATATTATATATAGTTATAATAAAATATTTATTTTAATTAACATAACGATTATAAATCTAATTAATATGCTTTATTACAATTATATCATAAGTAGATTAATTAACTAATATGTTGCAATATGGAGACCTCGGCGTCGTCGACGACGTAGCCACACCGCCTCCCATATTGAGTATACATGCTAATATAGTGAGTATACCTGACTGCAAAGAAAGTATACATGATCATAATATTTTATTTGACTAAAGATCAATTTCCGATCCAAATATACTCTCGATAAATAGAGATATATCTCATTTGAATATATTATATTAAATCCAAATATACTCTTCCTAGATATAGATACATACTCAATTTCTATCAAAATATACTCTATTTGAGTCTAAATATACTATCTTTTAATCTAAATATTTAATCTAAACATGGATATATATCATGTTTCTAGCAAATTATACTATATTCGAGTCCAAATATATTTTCTCTAAATATAGATATATACTCAATTTCTATCAATTTTTTTTTAAAGTCTAAATATACTTTCTTTTGATTCAAATATACTCTTTATATATATATATATACACTCACTTTTATCAAAATATACTCTTTTTTAATCCAAATATATTATCTTTAAATATAAATATATTCATTTTTGGAAAATAGGACATTCTTGAAAAAAAAATTATATATATTGAAAATATAAACAAGGCTATTGTTGTCATTTTCAACATTATACCAAAGTAACAAGCCATTGTTACTCCAAATTAGGGGTGTTCATGGGTCGGGTCGGGTCAGGTTTAGGGGAAAAATCGATCCGACTCGACCAAGTGTAATTGGGTCGAGTCGGGTCATGTAGTCGGGTTTACCCGTTTAGGTAAAAAAAGAGTTTTTAACAATATTTTTAAAAGTTAAAAGTTAAAAATTATTTAAAATAAATATATTTTTATAAATATTTAAAAATGATTAAAAACATGTAAATAATCGGGTCATCAGATTGGGTCTCGGGTCATCGGGTTTCAAATTCTAAAATCCGAGACCCGATTATGGTCGGATTTGGTCAAATTGTACCCGACCC
Source organism: Canna indica (assembly GCA_034359265.1). Lineage (NCBI taxonomy): Eukaryota > Viridiplantae > Streptophyta > Magnoliopsida > Zingiberales > Cannaceae > Canna > Canna indica. The sequence goes on along the minus strand of CP136890.1, from coordinate 1,874,617 downwards.
GACCCAACCCAAATAGGTCGGGTCGGGTCGGGTTCTCGGGTTCATTGGGTCGGGTTGACCCAATGAATAGCCCTACTCCAAATTGGAGTAACAAAAAAATGGGTCTGGTGTACTATCCCGAGACCTCATTCTTATCCTATCCATGGTACGTTTTCGCAAACGAACATGAGACAATTTGTGTTGTCTAGTGTTGTATCTTAAAATTATGCGAAATAGATTCTTAAATATACATTGTAAACAAAAATAATACTATACTATGTCATATAATTAATTTATTAACATATTAGTAAACTAAAAATATATAATGTTATGTTATATAGATAATGTATTGCATGCATACATATCTTTTGCAACATTTTCAAATTACTATATATTTGTTTCATGCATATATAATTAAAGCACAATTCATAACTAGCTGGCTCTTTACTTCCTCCTAATTCGAACTCAACACATGCACTTGCCAGCCACAGCTGAAACAGCTTTGATGATTCCTTAATTTGCAGCAATGAATTGAGAGTAGCTAGCTGGCTCTTTATTTTCCTATTGGATCAGAGTAAGTAGTATCAATGAATGAAGAGCAGATTCATCTTTCTCTGCCAAGTGCCAATGCACGTATTATAACAGAGTTACTCCTGTTTACATGCAACTTCTCTGACATACACATAATTTAATATATAGATTCTCTATATATATACATGCATTGTAAACTTCGCTTGATGAGTCACTTTCTGTTTGTTTCTTTCTAAAAATTGTTCTTCCCAGTCCCAGTGGAGAGGTTCTGCTATCTTCCAGTACTGCCCAATCCAATGAACTTGAGGAAAGGAGAATTAAAGACTCATCATAGCATAAATGCTATGCATCCGCTTTAACTTTTTGTACATTTCTCAAATCAAGTCCACAGGCTGTAGAGCATTTAATTTATTAGGGTTCATTGATCAACCCTTGTTTGATTCAGCATGAAGCAGTAAATACATATAAAACAACTTGAGCTTTCATTACTAAGCAATTCAGTACTGAACAATTACACAAGACTAGCTAGCCACATTTTAGGTAGCTCTAGCCAGTCCTCAATGAGCACATGAAACAAAGACACACTAATTATTCTAAGATCACAAACATCTGATCTTAGTTGACACAGACTTGTAGTCCTAATAAAGTTTCTACTTCCTGATAGCTAGATATGTATATATATTCAGAAAAGGGAATATTGCCACCACTACCACACATAGATCCACAGCTTAATCTTTGCAGTCTTTTTTTGCTTCTGTTGACTGCTTCAACCTGGGAGAAACCAAAAAGAAGCACAAAAATTAGAGGGCAAGAAAGAACTCAAGAAGTGCAATTTTGCAGCAAAAACTATATAGCTGAAGTAACACTGCATGAAATTTTAAAGGGTTAATGAGAAAGTGACACTAAAAGAAGCACATCTCTCTCTATATATATATAACGTCGTAGTCCCATCAATTATAAGCTTGGAAATTAAGCTATCAGAGATATTTCAGTACACAGTATATAATGGTTAGTAGGACATTTCACTTTTCTCATGATAACAGTATATATATTTCACTTTTCTCGCTTGCTTAATTACGAGTTATTAAGAGTACTTGAGGCTGAAATTTTATATAGTTAGTATAATTATACCTTGAAGATTAAAATTTTGAATTATGGTCCTTTCTTCGAAAAAAGAAATCTTTTACTTAAAAATCAACTGTCGACGCACTGGAGAATAAAGTATTCAATTAATCATTAAAATAATATTCTTGGAATTATGATCATCATGAGCACATGCATGTCAAGAATCCCAAACTTGAACATGACTGCAGGGTAGAAACTCAAAATTAATTCCAAATATTTAGAAAAAAGAAAACGAGCAAAATAAGCACCAAACAGTAGCAGAGTGAAGAAGCAAACATACGATGGAACAGTAGAGATGGATAGATAAATAAATAAATATATATATATATATATACCTCTGCGGGCGTTGGACCTGTAATTGGCGTAAGGCATTTGGCCGGCTTCGATGCGCATTACGTCCTCCACGAGCAGGTCGTAATGGCGCTTGACTTCATCCGCCGTCTTCCCGCCCATGGCGCGGGCGATCTTGTGCCAGCGGTCGGGGGTGTCCCTGTCGTAGACCGCGAGGGCCTTCTCGAACATTTTGTTCTCCTTAGCCGTCCACGAGGAGCTCATGGAAGTCGATGCCATCAATATAGAGGTAGCTTGAGATCAAGTGAGTTCTTGTTTGATGAGCTGATACAGCCATGGCGGCCTCTATTTATAAGCACAGGGGAGCTGATCAGCTTAGCTGAGTGGGGGCTCGTGTTTGCATGTGGGGTACTGCAGCCAGTTGGAGAATAGAATGCTAGCAAAAGCCAGAATATTAATGGATGACTCGGACCTTTTAGAGACGCAAGGAAGGATTCCCGAAAAGAATCTAAAGATTGTGCATTGGTCAGTGGCAGAATCACCACATATATAGCTTGATTATTTTCGAGTATCACATCTAGCCTTTTCCTCACCTTGATCAAGCCTCAAAGGGTTAATCAATCGCAAGACAGTGTAATTAATTAAGACAAAAGCCCAGGGCTTTCTGCCACTATCAATCAGAAACTTGTGGTGGTGGTGGCGGTGGCGGCGAGCTACCTTCTTTTAATTACAAGGGACAACTACTACGTCTGCAGTCTTCAATGAGGAAACTGATTCTAAACTGGTTAAGATCACGTAGTTGCTGCTGACGAAAAAGAAAGCCAGCAGGGGAATTGGATAAAACCCAGCTGAGCTGAGCTGAGCTGAGCTGAGCTGTTACTTTCCGGTTGGAAGAAAGGCATCGGTTTTCTCTTGTGTTCAATCCATTCGATGTGTCTCCCTCTTTCCCGGTCATGTCGCCCTGCAGCCTTTGTTTTACTGCTAATCCTCTCTCCACTACATTCTGCGCTCTGCCCCATGTCTCCCCAAATAGGGTTCAAGAAAGATGAGCAATTTTTTAAGAATTAAGACCACTTTTGGTTCAAAGGACTTGTGGACTGACTGAGCTTGATTCAATCGGATCACGCCGTGACGCGAACCCCGATAAAGGCTTCAAAAAAAGTCACCTGTGTATGAATGGTGAGTTCAAGTATGCCTGAGAAAGCTTGATCGAGGTGCGGATGGCAGCTACTTGGCATGTACACCTCCTCACAATAATTATACCCTGTCCACCAGCTAGCGAAGAGCAGAGTGAGCGCACGCACATATCGCTCTGGAACTACCACATCCACACAATGAAAAAGAAAAGGTAAAGACCCTGCATAGTTATACGCGGTAAAAATCAGCAGCATCAGGAAATACTTTTTCCTTCGGGCAAACTCAATTAAAAATACAGCTATATTGGTTAATTGTCAACATGCCAAGATACCTCAATATAACTTTCAGTTGATACGGAGCACCGAAATCTTTGGAGTTGGACCATGCATCTTGATCCCAGCCGACTTCAAGTTGATTCCAAAACTTGCCTCTTCAATATCGCTTAAGATCCAAAAGTCTGCTTCTGTCAAGTTGCGCGCAGGCCCATTAAAAAGACAGGAGAAGTACTTCTAGAGATTCCCAGGGCTAAGAAATATGAGGATATAAGGGGAAAAAAACATTCTCATAATTAAGTTGATTAGATTCTCAATTATTTTCACTGGAATAATGGCACATTCATGCAGCTACTTGTGCAACTTAAAAGTGCTCGGGCATCATGAACAGGATGAAGAACAGTAATTACTTTGTCATGCTTGTATCATTGTGCAGCTACTTGCAGACCAGCATAGAAAGTTCATTTTGATGATTGAGTTATAATTATTCTGCTCCATTCTCTGAACGCATTGTCTTCCAACAATGCATTTTAAATTTTGTTGGAGTAAAACTGTTGCTGAGATGGAATTCTACAGAGAATTATCTACTCAAGGGTTAATTATGACGTCAGAAATTCACATATAGTGTCTCTGCTGAAAGCAAACGAATCTTTTGGGGCATCAAAATTAAAGAAAAAGGAGTGTTTCTCCTCCTATGACTTTGGAATGCAGTGGTCAAGGCTATGATTTAAATTCCCAGACCTTTTTGCTCCCACAGAATCTTTGCTAAGTTCTAAAATGTCTGAGAGATGTGGAAGGTTAAGATCCATAAGTAGGAAGGACAAGTCGCAGCAATTTGCTCATTTGTACAGCAAAAGATCAACGCAGCCCTGGTAAAATGAAGTGCAAAGAGGTGGCTCTACAGATACAGATTCCAGCTGACTTTGAGAATCCTTATCATAATTTCCCTATCCACCCCCACAAAGCAATGGATGGAATGATTCACTTTCATCTCTATAGGGGGATTTGTTTCAAGTGTGGTCCTTTGTAAAGTGTGATTGACATGCTGCGTCAGTCAATATATGAGTCGACTAGATTTAGCCAGCCAATTCAAAATTCAGTGCATCTCCAAGAGAACTGCTATATGACAATAAAGGGGAGAGGATAAATTCATCTAGCAAGTTAGAATCCAAGATACAGTATTAATCTTGCAAGTGAATCCATATCCACATAATTTTTGAATAGAATGTTCCATCTCAGGATCTCACCTTGATCGTCAATTTCCTTAGACTCGTTGATTAGTGCATAGGGGGCAGCAGTAAGGTGGAAGAGTACTGGGTATCTCTATTGGGATTACATAACCCATATAGGAGATGGAAGTTGAAACTTTCTCTTAGTTTGATTTTTGCAATTACTATTGTGCCATCACAAAATAATTGCTTAATGTGTAACCTTTTCATCACAATATTTATGCCCAATCTATCTTTCTTGCACTTTCATGTTAAATACCAAACAGGATTTTTGAAATTTCTATAAACTATTCTTATCCATGAATAACTTTCTTAGATTACCCTTCTCAATATTTAGAACTTGAATACCAAATAAGTTCTCGATTTTCAGAATCAGATAAGATTTTCATAAAAATTGGGTATGATACTTGGTTTAGATTTTCAAAAATATGACTTAAAATTTTTGAGTCGGGTTGGATTTGGGCCAAGACCTGACTAGGACCGACCTAGTCCTACCCCTACTCAATGTATTCTAACCTCTTGTTCAGTTGTTCTGGAATGGATACTTAATATAGTCACTATTGGGAGATACCAAAGCTAAATATTCCCTTGTTCTTTTATCAACAATCATTGCTGCATATGCTTACAAGCAAAAAACTTGATATCATTCCCTAATCCTAGATTATGCTATCATAGATTCTATTACAAGGTCCATACAATTCTAATGTGGGAGGATGATCCAAATCCTGCTAAATTTTGCAAGAGAACTTCCTTGTTCAATTCAGGTCCTGCTCCTACACAAAGTAGTATGCATAAAATATTAAAGAAAATCCGTTATTTAATCAACCATTCACTGTTAAACAAAAAATATATATACATTTTTCCACATAAAGAAACAATAAAGGAATCATCAAAATGATTGTGTTACAGACCTAGCCAAAATCTGAAGCTCCAATTTCTAAGAACAAATTGAATTGGCTAAATAATAGCCCTGCATTACCAAGATTATATAAAACAAAAGTAAATATATATTATGCAAATTGGTCGACGATTGAGACTGCCAATACTTCAACGGAAGCTACATTGCCAACCATATAGCACACCAAGTTGAAGACTAAGAGATTTTAAGTTGAAAATGTAAAAAGTTATATTATAACCTTGAACTCTTGTGTAAGACAAACTAGGAAATTGCAAGAAACCTGACCTTTTGTTTCTTTGTATGTCAGATTGCAGAAGTCGAACTAGAGCCTAGAGCGGAGCAAATTGCCATAAGCTGATGTTGATTTTCCTTTCACTTGAATAACTGTGATAATAGTTTCCAAACATCCAGTTTAGCTCACGGAAGAGCAAATTGCCATTAGCTGATGTTGACTTTCCTTTCAGTTGGATAACTGAGATAATGGAAGTGTTTGGAAATTGCCATTTTAGTCTGTGGAAGTATTCTTCCATGCTTGGGAACTCCTCGGCCATCTGGCTAACAGAAATGTGATCATATAACTGGATACTTTTTCTTCTTTGAATTTATTTAGCTGTGTTCATGATGCTTCTTCTTGAAAGCGTTTAGGCATAAATTTGGTTACTTTCACCAATAATCCCTGCAGGAACAATTGCCATTTATAAAAACATGGAACCTGACCCTGTCTCGCATGATGATTTTGCGACCGTAAACCTTACTAATGAGTTTAGTCACAATGTGACAGTCAGAACATACTCTTAGATTCTTCACTATCCGGATTGTGGTTCCAGGCTCAGTATTGATGAATCCAAATGCAATGGCTAGTTTCTCGCTGTGACATCCGATTGCCATTTCTTTTTCTTCTTCCTCCAAGTCTAGCAATAAGTGATTGGTGCATGGCACATATCCTTCGTTCTTCAATGTTCTCAAAATTTTATCCCATTCCAGATAAATCTCTTTAGTTTCAGGGTGTGACCGATCTCCGACGACAAACTCGTGAACACTTCCCTTTATGCATATTGAACTGCATCCAGGAAGTTTCGAGATTCCCCTTTCTTTCATCAGCTTCCTAAGCGTCGTGGACTCATTCCAGCTACCTTGTGCTGCAAGAATACTAGCCAATTGTATGTATCGATCACTCCCATCAGGTTCCAGCTCAATTAAAGTCTTACCCACATGCTTTCCTAGCTCAATGTTTCTGTGAATTCTACAGGCATTGGCCAGTGCTCCCCAGATTGCAGCATTTGGACTGTAAGGCATGTTATTGATCAAGTTTTCTGCTTCATTCAATTTCCCAGCTCTGCCGAGGAGGTCCACCATGCACCCATAATGCTCAATTGATGGTGTCATCTTGTAGTCTTCTGCGATTCTCCCAAAGAGAGTTATTCCCTCCTCCACCATTCCTGCATGACTGCATGCTGTCAGGACACTGGTGAAGGTAACATGATTTGGTTTAACTCCTGCTTCCTCCATCTCATTGAACAGATGAAGTGCCTTCCTTCCTTGTCCATGAACAGCAAAACCAGTGATCATTGCAGTCCACACGGCGACATTTCTTTCCTTAATTGTCTCAAATACATATAGTGCTTCGTCGAGTTGACCACATTTGGCGTACATATCCACAAGAACGCATCCCAGAGCAGAATCTAATTGCATCCGCTTTGTTTTTATGTAAATGTGCATCCACCTCCCCTGATCAAGAGCACCGAGGTGGGCACATGCTGTGAGAGCACTAGTGAGTGCCTTGGCATCCGCTTCAATCTCCATCACTTGCATTTGGTGGAAAAGTTCTAAGGCTTCCTTAAAGAGGCAGCCGTCAACGTACCCGGTGATCATCGTCGTCCACGATACAACGTTCTTGTTTTCCATCAGATTGAACAATTCGCGCGCTATGTCTAGTCTTCCACTCTTCGCATAGCCATCGATTATGGAGTTCCAGGTGATGGCATCCCGGACCGGCATTCTGTCAAACACTTTGCGGGCAGAGTCCACGCGTCCTGACCTCGCGTAGACACGAAGGAGCGAGTTGGCAGCATAAACCTCCGAAGCAAAACCATGCTTGATGATGTGACAGTGAACTTGTTGCGTTTCCTCCAAAGCCGACGGCAAAGCGGCACAAGCCTTGAGCAAGAAAGGAAAGGTGTAAGCATTGAACGGCTCTGCCGTGGATAGCATTTGGCAGTAGAAAAGCAGAGCTTCTTCGGGGCAATCGTTGTCGGAGAGCGCTCTGATCATGGCATTCCACATGAACGTGTTGCGGCGCTGGACTCGATCGAAGACGAGAAGAGCATGGGCGAGGCTGCCGGGATCCGAGGAGCGACACAGGGCGGCCAGCAGCCGACCGGCGAGGACGGTGTCGAGGATGAGGCCAGTCTTGATCATGTTAGCGTGGATTTGCTTGAAGCTTCCCATGTGCGAGCATTTATGCAGCAAAGAAACGCATGTTCCTGTTTCTGGCTTCAAGGGGAAGCTGCTGCTTGAAGTTGAAGGGGGAAGCGGCAGGGCAGCCATCGGCGTTTTTGCGAGGAAGCACGGCGGACATAGGAATCGAGATTTGAGATATCAAAAGCGTTGTCTTGAGATATTTTGCAAAGGTGTTTGTTTGGATAAGGCTGGGCCGGAAGGCTGGAAGGTGGTGGAGGCGGGAAGGCTGGGCCGGCGCGATGTGGTTGAGCTTCAATATTCATTGGGCACAAGTCATCTTTCAATGTCATCTTATATTTTTTATAGACCCTACAATTCATGTCGGGCCGAATATATCAGGTTGGCCTAGGGCGAACAAAAATCATGCACGGCCCGACCAGCCCGGCCCAATAAAAGTTCGCCCTTGGGACCCAGCAAAACCCGAATAGAAAACGGGCACGACCCGTTAGCACGATAAAAAAATAAATCAAATCAGGGCCGAACCGTATTACTCGACCCGAATCTAGCTATCAAGCCTTGATCGGGCCATTGGATATGGGTTGGGCCAGTTCAAGCCCATATTGGTTGACTGGAACCGAGCTATTTGGGTCATTCGGGCCCGCATGATTCAGGACTGAGAGCTTTATATTTTTTATAATTAATAAATTTATTATCGGGCTATCGGGTCGAGCTGAGCGTACACCGTATTTGCCCGATCTGATATTTGTTCAGACCTTATCAGGCCGGTCGGGCCAATAAATTAAGGCTCGGGCACGATAAGGATCAGCCCGAGTATACCTTTATCATGTCGGGTCAAATCAGGCCAATTATTATCGGGTCTAATCTTTTACGATCTAGAAGAGTCGTTAAAGTTTTTTAAAATATTTTATTATTTTTAATTTAAAAATAGTATTATAGACCTTGGCCAAAGTCTTGAATAATTTTATAACACAAAAAAATTAATTTTGAAATAAAAATATCTTTTTTATAATATAAAAGATGGGTTGTGAATTAAAAAATATTTTAAACTAAGTTATTTCACTATTTTTAATTTTAATTTAATATTATAGATTTTGAATAAAATTTTCTAATGTGTCAGAGACTTTTTGCCGGAAGTTTATAAAATTAAAATTAAATTTAAAATAATATATTTAGACGTTAGCTTTTTTATATTTATATAAAATATATTTCATGAATTATTTGTTTTTAAAAAATATGAAGACTTTTTAAATTTTGGGTACTAAAGACTTTTGTCATGGATAAAATAGTATTATAAATTTTAAGTTCGGATCTAAACAATAAATATGGACGCGTGCCCACAGAGGCAAATTTGTCTTGATCTTGTCTTTCAAGAACGTCGTATATGCAAGAGTTTGTCTAGCAACAATTATAGTACATGAAAATGCATTTTAAAATTATATTTAGGAATAAAAGCATTTAATTTTTATATGAAAATATAATGTATGTATATACTAATTAAAGCAACTAGTAAAAACTAAAGTGATAGTAAAGCTTGCATATTGAATTACCATAAATAGTATAATTAATAGGTATATATCTTTAACAATTAAACTGTAATTAGACGAAATGCTCATAAATTTGAGCTGTAATTTTTAAGAACAAAGGAATTTGGCACTCAATTTGACAAGACAATTATCAACACATTAATAATACATTTAAAACTAACAAAATTCAAAGTATACTTATGCATCGACTGACATGAAAACTAATTTTCTAATATAAAATTATATTTTTCATGAATTGAATTTTCACAATATATATAGGCAATTTAAGTTAATGGGACAAAACGAACATAATTAAAGCTACGTACCCCACATTTCTTGCATTAGTTAACAAATCAACAAAATTCCCCTTTCAAGTACATGAAACAAAATAAATGCCAAAAAACCACCGACGTATAGCAATATTATAATTATCAGCAAAGAATTACACGGGGTCCATCTATAAATATATATGACAACCCAATTCCATCACATTGCCATAAATAAATAAAATTATTCTGCTGGTATGACAGCGAATGGTTTGGTAAAGCATGGCTTTCATTGACCAACTCATCAGAAGATCTACTCCCTGCTGACATAATTAAAATTGTTTGGTGATTAATTGGTGAAGCACGTCCATCACATTTAGTGATGTAGATGATATATTAGATCGACGATCATTTCATCAGATTAATTAATTGGACCTACGTAATCCAAATATATGTTGGCATGCATGCGCCAGTTTTATTTATGCGTGCGTGCGTACGTACGGTGACTTCCACCTGAGATCGATGGTGCACTACATCTTGTCCATAGTATGTGCAGTGGTTGATGATCGTCGTGGTTAGCATGCAAAGGCACATCATTTCATGCATGCATGTATATGCCGCATGACGCATGATTCAATTATTAACAAGGATAGGACAATTTAATGAGTCATTGCATGCATGTCGAATTAAACATGGCATGTTGTAGCACAATTATATGTCTAGTCAAGTAGTCATATTATATATTATGTGATCGATAAAATTCGTTGGTAAATTCATGCTAGGTAATACCAGCAAATTTTATCAAATCAGTCAGTATTATCGACAATTTTTTTCGTTTGTTGGTATTACCAACGCATATATTTATCTGTCGATAATATCAACATAATTATTTTTGTTGGTAATACCAATGATTATATTTATGTCGGTAATACCAACAATGTCCATTGATACACATCTGTCAAAAATTGTATCAGCAAATGTCGTCGGGTTCCCGAATGGAGCCCCCGAGTCGAACTTGGTCAACCTAGTATAATTCAAGTCTCTAAATTGAATGTCTAGATCGAGTTATGCTACCTACCAAAATAGGTCCAAGAAATTAGTTTGGTCCACATACAATATGTAAAATATAATAAAATTATGAAATTGTTATTCCAAATGCCCTCAGATATTTTACTTATTGAATTAAATAGTACTTATATATATACCATTTTTATGGATGGAGAATTTTTTTTATCAACTTGACCCAAAATATCAACATGTCTGTACTCAATTTGAACCTGACTTGAACCCTACCTAATTTGAACTCGACCCGTCCGATCCAACCCATATCACTTTCGGATCAAACATACAAATGTATAACAAAATCGATCCGAGACGGTAACTAATAATATAATTTTGTCACTGACCTTTAACTTTATACACTGACAGATTCAAATTGCATCGTTCATACTAATTTATTGTGACAATTTACAAGTCAATAATATCGCTTTCTTTCCGTCTTCTTCCTCGATACCCGGACCACGATCGACGATCGTGCACACACAAGCCGGCTTACTTTTCCACGTCCCCCCTTACACTTTGCACATCCTCGGTCATAATGTTCACACACTACATTTATGCGACCCCTAATCATTGCCACCTCAGCTTATTACACGTTTGGTTGTCGCTTCGATTAACTCGGATTCTATTATTGAATGCCCAATAGACGCATATTCGAAAAAATGTAGAGTGGAGCCTCACTTTTCGTCCCTCTTATTTAAAATATTTCGTACACGGCCCCCCCATTTCAAAATTGTTTTCGGACCTGAAAAAAATAAATAAAAATAAATGCAAGGGCGACAAAACAAATGAGTCCTCACTGCGCTGTGCTCCACTGTCACCTCAGGGGCCGAAGTGCACACCTTAAAAATCCTCCTATTCTCTCTCTTTCTCCCCCCCTTCCGTTTCGAAAAGAAGAGGAGGACGACGACGAAGACCCCAAGACCGAGGAGAGAAACCCTAAACGCCCGCTCGCTCGCTCGCCGCCATGGAGGGGCATCGCGTCTCGAAGAAAGCTGTGTCCGCCTACGACGACGTCTTCGGCGGGCCGCCCCGGTTCGCGGCCCCCTTCGCCGCCCGCCTGGACGACTACGCCGAGATCTTCGGCGGCGCCGGGAGCGCCTGCAGCATCCCTTTCCTCGATCTCCCACCGGCGATGAACGGACTTGATGGTGATCCCGCCGGGGCTCGTGGTGGCTCCGGATTCGACTACTCTGAGGTCTTCGGGAGCTTGGACTTTGGGGAGTTTGCCGTACCGTACGAGGAGTTGTTTGCTTCGCCGCGGAGCAGGGTGGAGGTTGCCTCTTCGGATGGGAGGTGAGGTTTTGGAATCTCTGTTGTTAGTGGTGCTTGTTTACTGTATTCGATGCTATGCAGCGGAAGTTCCTCTTTTTATTATCCTATCGTTTCTTCTATCTCTGCAAGTGACTTTAGATGCTACATAAAGTTTTTTGCGTGCACGACTAACTCGAATAAGAAGGTTGAACGTTAGCCCACAAGCTTCTCTTTAGTTGGATTATAATACTAACCTTTTTCGTGCAAAATACCTTTTGTCCGAGATTTTGCTTCAAGACGTTTTCCGCCCCAATTCACAATGGATTAATTATTAGCCCGGAGAACAATCCTTGGAGCTTCCCAGAAATCTGGATTAATCATGGCCAGTAAAGCACTGGTCACACTTGTCACCGTATTGGCAGCATATGCCACTTCTTTAGATGAGTTATGAATGTTGTATGCCATATCTTAGGATGAGTTTAGAATGTTGTATGTCATATTTCAGGATTTCCAACACTGACATGCTTATCTTTAGATGGTTCTAAATTCACAGCTTGAGGGCCTTTTGGCTACTATTTTTTTTTAATAATATATATATTTTTATAGCAAGGTATTATTGACTTTTTCACTAAATAATTACTTCTAGGAAAAAAAAGTAATGAAATATCTGCCATTAAAATAGCCTTTATTCATTGCAGTAGTCATTTATTAAATTGGGATTCCTAAAAAGTTTGCGAACATCTTTGTTTCTTAATAATGAATATCAAGACTAACATACTTCAATAACTAATTGTTAACAACTGTTTACTCTTTCGTTGTCATTAACAGGGTTCCTGAGTATAATTCAACTAACCATAAGGTCACTGATGAATCTGAGTTTTCTCTAGAAGACATGAATGAAGGTCATACGGCATGTGTAGAAGAAGATGGTCATCATTGTTTCTCATCCAACTCTAACCATTCAGAACATGACCCAAAGCACGCTAACCTGTCATATAACAGGATCAGTCCAGACAGCAAGGATGGTGCTATGACTGGCACCGAGCACATATCTGAACCTCCTGGAATTGGCTCTGTTATTGACAGGAGTGAAGGTCATGAGGGTTTTGTAGAAGATGACCAAAGTTGCTTCTTATTGAACTCCAACCGATCAGAAAATAACTCAAAGCATTCAAACCTGTCATTTAACAGGACCAGTCTAAACAACAATGATGGTGCTATGAGTAGGACAATGGACATACCTGATGCTCCTAAAATTGGCTCCCTTGTTGATACAATCACCCCCTCACAAGACCAAAAAGGTGATGCTGCCATTGCCATGGTTGTTGATTATAAAAGTGATGGAAAACTGCAGGGCAAGTTACCATCTAATTTGTCTGGTGATGAGTTGAAGACCCCACGAAATGAATTATCGGCTCATCTTCAAAGTCCTGCATCCAATAGTGGTCATGGAAATTTGAATCACCATTCACACTCTTCTAGCAGTAATTCCATATCTAGTGAAGATGCATCATCTTCGAATGTTATGTATGTAAGTGTATCAGACATCAGTCTTCGTACACAACCTTTGCGAGTACCTCCACCATCAAGACCTCCTCCCAAAATATTACATAAGAAGGATCATGCAATGCTAAAGACAAGCACAAATTTGGAAATGAATCATGATAAACAAAGTTCATCTAAACCAAATGAAAATCCTGAAGAAGATTCTGGTGTTGTTATTCCCAAAATCCAAGCTCGTCAAGATGCTGCAAAAGTTCGTCCTTTTTTCTTTGATGTGGACGTTGATGCAAGTTCGGCTGCTGCTGCAATGAAAGAAGCGATGGTACTAGCTGAAGCAAGATTAAGAAGTGCTAAGGAGTTGATGGGGAGAAAACATGTTAACTTTCAAAATCGAAAGAAGTTGGGTGACCACGGTAACAAAAATGATAGGAAGGTTGATCAATCTTCTGTTGAAGTAGGAAACATCAGTGAAATGCCAACACAGAAAATTATTTCAAAAGATGATAGACAGATTGATGGGATTGCTCCAAAGGAAATAAATAAAGTCACCAATCTTGACTTGACAAGTCCGGATATTGGAGAGACAGAGAGGCATATAGTGATGCCTAAATATGATCAACAAATGATTCAAGGGAGCAATTTAGTACCAGAAGATCAACATGTAGAGAGGAGGATGAATCAAGAACATTATGAAGTGACAAAAAGAGAAAAGAAGCGCAGAACGATTGGAGATGTACCTGAGAACGAAGGCACCAGGAAGCAGACAAAAGCAATAACAAACAAAAGTGAAGATAATCACTATGAGCATAAAGAAGCAACAACGATATCTGAATTTGAAGGTATCAAGAATTTGAAGGGAGATAGTGAAAAGGGTGATAAGGGAGAGATTGCAACAAGTCCTGAAGATGATAATATTACTTGTGAGAAGGAAGCAGATAAAACGCTTGATAATACAGTTCTAGTTGCTTCTCTGCTTCAAAAAGATGTCAATGATCTTAAAGATGCTCATGTTTCTAGTAGTGGAGAGAATGATAATCTTGGAGCGGCTCAAAATATTCATAATGGAGAGATGAGAGTACTATTTACTATCAGCAAGAATACTACATTGGCAATAAGCGAAGAGAATCTGGAAATGTCAGACAACCATGAGTTTCAGGGCATTGATGACTGCAAAGATGAGAACAGCAGGAGATCAAAGGACACTGAAGGGTCTTTCAAATGTGAAGGCAGCAGCCTACATGATTTTGATCCAATTCACGTAAACTTAGTGGAGAATATAGATTCCAAATCTGCTGAAGTTGCTTTTAAATCTGGAGATATTGAGAAGGATTTTGCATCTGCTGATGTAAACTCTGAAGAGCATGTGAATGAGAATATTTTGAATGCATGCACAATAGATGCTGTTTTTGACAAAAAGGAGATGAAGATGTCATGTGGGTCTTCTGTGGGTGAGGTAGGGGAAGATCTGAATTCTATTAACAATATAAAAGGTAATTCTGCGAACCCAATCTTACAAAATCAAGTTGAATGTGATCAGACAGACAATCTAGTCCAACTGGTCGGAAGTAGAGTGGCAATTATGCAGGAAAGTAAGGAACTGACACAAGAGTCATGTCTGTTGGGGAAAATTGAATCAGGACTGGATGTTGATGAAGTCATTCAAGTAGCAGATGAAGTAAGCAAGGATTTAAATATACTAAAGGCAAAGGCAGCAATAGCGTTTGGAGAACAGGGTAAATTGAAAGCAACGGAAGTTGCCTTCTCACAAGATTGCAATGAAATTAATATAAAAGAGATTCAAGTTGAAGAGAAGAGAAGTGACAAGATACGAGAAGCAGCTGTTGCAGCTCAAGTTCCTTGTATGCTGGCAAATTCTGAGAAGCAGAACATATGTGGAAGAAATCATGAAGTCAATGAAAAGGAAGAAATCAAAGATATTCGTATTATACCAGATGTTTCAGACAACATTCATAACTTAAATACAGTTCAAGCTCAAGATGCATATCAGAATGTGCAGTCAAAAGAAAGAGGTGACATATCAGAATCAGCTCAAGTTTCTGCAGAAAATTTCAATATGGTGTCTGAGAAAATTATTTCCAACTTTAAGAAGATTGAAGAGAGAGAAGATGAAAAAATGGAAAGAGAAAGAATATGGGCAGAAATTCAGGCAAGAAAATTAGAAGAAGAGAAAGAGAGGGAGAGAGAACGAGAGAAGGACAGACTTGCGGTGGAGAGAGCAACTCGTGAAGCACGTGAAAGGACATTTGCTGAATCTAGAGAAAGGGCAGAAAGAATTGCTGTAGAGAGAGTTACAGCTGAGGCTCGACAAAGAGCACTTAAAGAGGCCCGAGAAAAGGCAGAGAAGGCTTCTGCTCCAGTTGATAAATCACAAGCAGAGAAGGCTTCAAGAGAGGCTCGATTAAGGGCAGAGCGTGCTGCTGTTGAGCGAGCAACTTCTGAAGCTCGGGAACGTGCTGCAGAAAAGGCTGCTGCAGATGCTAGAGAACGCATAGAAAGATCCAATGGTTCTCACAGGGACAGAATCATTAGAGAAAATCTGACAGAGGAGCATTTCAGGGCCCGGAATAAGGTAGTTGAGTACAAGCATAAATGTAGATTTTTAATATGTTACTTGAGATTGTATTTGAATTTTGTATTTGGTTTCTTTATTTCCTAAGTGTGCTTTTAGTTCTTTATGTGACTTTATTTCATCAGTTAACCAATCATGTATTTTACAGGAAGGTCCTAGTGGCGTACTGTTGCAGAGTACTGGTTCTTCAAGCACCTCCAGAGGATATGCCACTTTGAATAATCAAAGTATATTATTTTAGGAAGAATTGTTTACTTATCATTATATGTCAAGTGCTCTCTTTGTTCATCTCCCCAGCCCTTGAGATGATTTTTCTTACAGTTGAGGATGTCTTGATCCTCTTCATTTTTTTGACATTTGCATTCTTCTTAATGATCATAAGCAGGTGAGGGTGAATCAGCTCTAAGATGTAAAGCTAGGCTGGAGAGGCACCAAAGGACAGCTGAACGTGTGGTGTGTATTCTGACTGATTTTTATGTTCTTAGTGCATTCTATCTCATCACCATCATTTTTAAATCTCAGGTTTGCATTTCCACTGTTTTCTAAAAATTTTGGCTTGTTATCAGGCAAAGGCTCTTGCAGAAAAGAACACAAGGGACATTCTTGCACAAAGAGAGCAAGCAGAGAGAAGTGTAATAATTTGATTTGCAATCATTAAATGTCTAATTGATGTTAGATGATACAGTACTCAATATTTATTCTTGATCTTATTGCAAATGCAGAGATTATCAGAGTATTTGGATGCTGATGTCAAGAGATGGTCAAATGGAAAAGAAGGAAATCTGCGTGCATTGCTGTCAACACTGCAATATGTATGTATTTACTTTTTAGCCTTCTATTTCTTTGACTATTTTACATGAAGCATGATTAACATATGTATTCAACCTGCAGTATGGAGTTTCAGATGTATCTTAGTTATACAATTAAAAAAATGCCTTAAACAACTTTGTCAGAGGAAATGCTGTGCTCGACTTATTAACTTGTCATACACTTAAAAAAGCTTGTGACAAATCTGATCTTCTGAAACTCCTCGTTGGTGGAAGTGTGGAACTAATAGACAACTTGAGTTTCTTATGTGTTAAAACTTCAGGCTAGAATGCCAATGCCAAGTATTGATCCAACTTTTCAAAGATGATATATTTCTAATAATTTTAGTGAGTTTTAGGGGACGAGTTCATTTTATCTGCACTTGTTTCTTTTGGAAGTGGAACATGTATTTTAAATGGTTCATGCGTCGCTTGTGCCATTAGTCGCCCCTTGTGTGTTTTAACCATTTGAGGACGTATCCTTTGTTCTTACACAAACATATTTACAAAAACTACTAGATATTAAAAGAACTAATTCATTGAAAATTTTCATTTGGAAGTTGCTACTTTATCAGTACTGCTTCTCTTTAAAAAAAACATGTGTTAGTGCATAAACATGAGATAAGCAAGTGAAATAGTTCTACTTTTTAGTGATCATTGAGCATCTATTTTGTCTGTGGTCATTTAGTGCACCAAGAACATGATGGATCATGTTAACTGTAGAAAGTAGAAACGGCGTGTTTACAAAGTTTTTTAAAAAAAAACAATAAACCTGCATTATCTCTGTAAAATGCATGTCAGCGCCCCCAGTATAGGATCTTTTATCATCATGAATTCTCAGAAAGTTATAATGGTATTCAACGTTTGATATAACAGAAAAAGATGGTGTGAGTACTGCTGCAGCTGTCTCACCTTGTATCTTCTAATTTGCAGATCCTTGGGTCTGAGAGTGGATGGCAGCCAATTTCTCTGACAGATGTGATTACAGCGGCTGCTGTAAAGAAATCTTACAGGAAAGCCACACTCTGTGTGCATCCTGATAAATTGCAGCAAAGACGAGCTACCATTCAGCAAAAATACATCTGTGAGAAGGTTTTCGATCTCCTTAAGGTGAGCTCTTCATTTGTTTTGGTTTTCCTGTGCATGTCTTTCCTAAAAGAATAAAATAAACTACTAGCCATTTTGGCAAATTAATAAATTTATAACTTATATTGAAATTTGTTGCATTTATCAATCAAGATTAGCAGTGGTGGTGAAAAGGATTGGACATATAAGATGTGTATACTAAGAATTACATAGCCCGGAAACTCGGAAAGTGTTTAAGTGATTGCAAAAGTAGCATTCACACTTGTTTTTACTAAAATGCTTTGTTTTGATTGCTCTATAATAGTTGATTTACTACAGTTTGCTCCTATTCATTTTGTTGTTTGGATAGTGTTTTTTAAAGCATTGAACTATTTCTCTCACTATATTCTTTTGACATGTTTCTGAGGGTTCACTGATACAAATGGAGCTTGTACTAGTTCTACGCATTAGAGTATGGTCTAGTACTCTAGTTGATTGTCACACCGAATAAGGCTTGGATCCATCAATAAGCATTATTGTCGTTATTTCTGCTTAAATGTCATGTATGCCATGCAAAAACATATCACATTGTTTTTTTTCTTGATTCAGGAAGCTTGGAACAAATTTAACTCAGAAGAGCGATAGCATACAGAATGAGTACACTGCAGCCTTAGCTTTGATAATGTTGGCCTATAGATGCATTTTGGATTTAGAAGTAGCGACTTCAGTTCTGTAATTATTCCATTTCTTTTGCACATGTAAATATGAAATCCTGCTTGCGCATGATATAATTTGTTCCAATACATTGCAGGAAAGTTATTTTGTATTCAGTTACGTTAAAATTATGTGCTATGTGGTTAACACTTAACAGTTGTGAATTTTCACTAATCAGAATGAAAAGAAATGTTTTGACTTCCAAATATTTCTCATGTCCTTTACACTTTGGATTGAGGGTTTTGGAAGGTTTCGAAGGGGTTTGGAGGGGTTTAAAATACCATGTTTGGATAATTTTTTTAAGGGGTTTGGAGGAGTTTCAAACCCCTCCAAACCCCTCCTAGAACCCATTTTCAAAACCTTCCAAAATGGGGGGTTTTGGAGGGGTTTGAAGAGTTAATGAATTAAAAATAGTTAAATTACAAAAGTATCCTTAGAATAAAAATATATATTATTATAAACGAGGGTATAGCGGTCTATCAAATCCCTCCAAATCCTTTATGAAATTTAACCAAACAAGATTTTTAAAACTCTTTCAAACACCTCCAAACCCCTCCCCTCCAAAATCTTTCAAACTCCTTCCCCTCCAAACCTCTTACTCAAAGTTATCCAAACAATCTAATAATCTTCTTAAAATATAATTGTTTCCCAATCAAGGAACTAGACATTTTGCTAATGAAACAAATCATGGTAATGAAAACAAATCAAGGAATTAAAATACAATGTGAACCAAGGGAGCGAGAGTTCTTACTGTTGCGGGATGTTGTACTGGGGGTATCGTACTTTCAACATCTTTGCAAGATCATAGATGGTGGCATCATGAGAGGAGCAAAAATGTATCTTCCATTTGCATTGGGGTGCTCGTACAGGAAAATGTGGGTGTCACACAGGTCATCCAAGTGGACAAGTTGAACTCGCTTTAAGATTGAATAGTGGGCTTCGCTTCCTGTGATTGCATGATGACATTGGCAATTCAGACGCAAAATCCGATTTTTATTATTTCCTAAGATAAAGTTTTAATTTATTGAAATTTAATTATATGCATATATAATTATGCAAAGTGCGAATTTTCAACTAATTTTGTTTTTTAAAAAAGGAAAAAAAACGCCTTTAGCTTTATAATTCAACAAGCAACTTGTTGTTTAGCAAAATAGAAAATAGAAAACCAACAAGTTCTTAATTATCAAGGATTTTTATTTTCTATGATATGTTTCAGATTGGACTAATTACGCAAAAGCCAAGTTGTTAGGGTAAAATGGAGCCTCTATAGTTAATATTAATTGAAACTTGAGATTGGACTCAATTATGATCGGATTGTACCGACTCGACCCGATTACCCGACCTGATCTAACACATCCCTAGTTTTGTGTTTAAATATTGTAAAACTTGATAGATAAACCCATTAACCGATAATCCGAATCCAATAACCATTCACAATCTCCCTTCTGACCCTACCCTCGATCCCAATTTTCATCGACGTTTCTCACAGTTGCCTATCACAGCCGACCATAGCCGATCACCAGGGCGGCTGCACGCGCTCCTCGCTGCCGGCCGGCGACTGAGCTCCCCGCACCGACGTAGGTACTCACTCCGGACCTGTTTTTGGTTGTTATCGCCCGTGAACTTTAATTGGAGAGTTACGAGGAGGAATGTAATGGAATGAGAGATGAAATCGGGAACGAGGAATTCCTATAGGAGGAGGGCCTTTAAAGGAGGAGAAGAGAATTTAGAACGTGAGAATTGCATTTACATGAATTCGCTTGTGAGATAGAATAAGCCAGCACCTCACTTCTTGTTGTTTACTGCAATGTCCACTTTGTCCAATGTCATCTCCACGCCTCATGCTCGCACTGTCGCACGCCTCGGTCTACGAAGCCAACGCCCAGCTGCGCCATCTGATCAAGTTGGACCGCCTCCTCGACGCCCGCCTCCTGTTCGATGGAATGCCCCACCGAGACGTGGTCTCCTGGACCGCCATCATCTCCGGCTATGTCCACGCCTTCCAACCCCAGAAGGCCTTGTCCCTCTTCTCCCTCATGCGCTCCTCCGACCCCTCCCTCGACCCGGACTCTTTCGTCGTCAGCGTCGCCCTCAAGGCCTGCGCTTCTGACTCCTCCCTTCTCCCCCACGGCCTCTCTCTCCATGCTTACACTCTCAAGTCCGGCAGGGCCACCGGGTCCGTCTTCGTTGGCACCGCCCTCCTCGACATGTACTCCAAGACTGGTGCCCCCGACTCTGCCCTCTGCGTGTTCGACGAAATGCCTTTCCGCAACGCTGTCTCCTGGACCAGCGCTATCTCTGCCCTCGTCCGCGACGGCCGATGCTGTGACGCCGTCCGGTACTTCGCCAAGATGTGGGCCTCTGGCGTGCCTTGTGACTCCCACTCGTGTGCTACCGTCCTCAAGGCCTGCGCTGACGCCCGACTGCTCTCCCGCGGCCGTGAGATCCACGCCCACGTTGCGAAACTTGGGTTGGAGGCTGCCGCTTTCATCGCTAACACGCTCGCAGCGATGTACACCAAGTGTGGCGTCCTTCAATCGGGCCTCGTCTTATTAGATCGTGTGCGGTCCCGCGACGTGATTGCCTGGACGACCATTATCACTGCCTACGTGCAGACTGGCCGTGAGGAGGAGGCTATTCGAGCTTTTGTCTGGATGCAATCCGATCCCTCCGAGGCCGTATCTCCGAACGATTATACTTTCGCCGCGGTGATATCCGCATGTGTCGGTCTTGCACAGCTTAAGCTAGGGCAGCAGTTGCACGCAAATGTTATCCGACACGGATTCGTGGCCGCTAGATCGGTGTCCAACGCCCTCGTCACTCTATATGCCCGCGCCGGCCTCCTTGTCTCCGCTGAGACAATGTTCCGAGAGACGATTGTGAAAGACACCGTGTCGTGGACTGCTATTATCTCCGGTTTCTCTCTGGAATGCAAACTGGATAAGGCCTTTGAGCTATTTGGCGAAATGAGACGTGATGGTCGGCCACCGCCAAACGAGTACACCATTTCCAGTCTGCTAAGTTTATGCGCGTCCGCAGCTGTGTTAGAGGTTGGTCAGCAACTCCATGCTCGTGCAATAGTGGCCGGGTCGAATGACGATGTGATGATCACCAGTGCACTGATCGCCATGTACTCGAAGAGCGGCATCGTGGAAGATGCAGCACAGGTGTTTGAAGGGCGCAATTTGGACGAAGTAGTGTCATGGACTGCAATGATCAACGGGTATGCAGAGCATGGCCGGAGCACAGAGGCAATTGAGCTTTTTGACAGCATGCAGCAAACAGCAGGGATGAGACCTGACGCTGTGGCATTTGTTGGGGTGCTCACTGCGTGCTGCCATGCGGGCCTGGTAGATCGTGGCATGCAATACTTCAAATCAATGCGTGCGGAACATGGGGTGGAGCCTGGAAAGGAGCACTATGGTTGCGTTGTGGACTTGTTAGGGAGAGCAGGAAAGGTGAGGGAGGCTGAGAAGTTAATTGAGGAGATGCCAAAGAGCGAGGTGGATGGAGTGGTGTGGGCTGCACTCATGAGAGCATGTGCCGCGAAGGGGGACGACGAAAGAGGGAAAAGGGCAGCGACAAAGGTGAAGGAGCTGGAACCAGATGGAGCGGGTGCGTATGTGGTGTTGGCAAACCTGTATGCGGTGCAGGGTAGGTGGCAGGAGGCAGCGGTGGAGAGGAAGAGGATGAGGGAGAAGGGGTTGAGGAAGGAAGCCGGGTGGTCGTGGGTTGGTGTTGGCCGGGAAGAAATGGGAGTTTTTGTGGCGGGTGACCGGTCACACCAGAGAACAGAGGACATCTATGATATGCTTCAGCTGGTGGACTGGGAGACGAGGATGAATGATGTCATTGGGAGAGAATTTGAAATAGAAGAATACTGTATAGAACATAGTCATTCTTAGTGATGGGTTTCGTTTTTCTCATGTTTTGCAGGCATGATTTCTCATTCCCGACAGACTGCAAAAGGTACAAGTATGTGTATATTCATTTTTTAAAATACATAATGAATCATAACAAATATAAGATAAGCTAATTAGTAATTACTGTCTAGTAAAAGCCAGTGAAATTGTGTATTTATGAAAATATGCCATGTCAATTTACTTGTTTGAACATGACCTGCACGTGCAATACTAACCCATTTTTCAAAGTGTTGACTTCTGATAGTTTTGCTTCACATTTCTCTAACTGTTTATCTTGTTTTTTGATTTGTTTTATTTATTTATTTATTTGTCTTTTCAGTCAAGTTATGAATAGAACTAGTTATATTTCATTTTTGGTCTTGTCTGCCTCACAATTTCATCAACTTTTGCTTCACACTTTCTCCTGCAACATCTTTAATGAATACTTAAACTACTTGTATAAAGGCAATCATATGACGGTAGATAGATACCATTAGTTGAAGCTGTATATAAAACACTTGTTCTATGAAGGCAAAGCTGCATACAAAAGACTATTTGCTTCTGCTGCCTGTATTCCATCAAGTTAAACATTTACTCCACCACATTTGGTCTTCGCTTATAACAAGTGGGCTTCTTGAGAGTTCCACAATTATTTGGTTGCAATATAAATATATTGAGTTTGTAACTTATGAAATGTTTGAATTTCTAAATTTATCTCAATCAATTAGGTTGCACTTACTGAAAGTTAAATAATTAATTCGTTATGATATGAATGCACAAAGATGGTAACTAATGAATGTCTCAAGTTTCTGAATTGTGATGGAATGTCACATTGACTTCGGGTGCAATATTAGAATGGACCATGGCTAGGACCCAATATCATAACTTGCTTTATTACCAATTTACCATGATAAAGATTATAAGTTATCACTTATTGTAAAAGCTTAAACTTTTGGGGTTTAGGAATAGCACCTAACTAATCAAGTAATAGTAGTATGAAAAATATTACAAGATTGCCGTCATAAAGATGCATTGGTGTCATACTATTTCATGGTCCTTATTTTGGTTGTGAATGTGTAGTGGTTCTAATCAAATGTCTTGATATGCCAGAAAAAGTTATCTTTTTGGTTAGCAGAGCTTATGTCTAAAGCTCAGCTTTTTACCACCCAGCTAATTATGCGCCTAAAAATGATCTTATGCATGTTGTCTAAAGGAATTGATGAAAATTAGATGCTTCAGGAGCATTTGAGTATATATATAGTAGTTTAAGGTAAATTATAATATTATAATTTTGTTAACAAGATTAATGATAATTTTCTGTTCTACTTCTCGTATATGTCAATCATCTAAAACAAAACTTTGTATCCATTGTCCCTTTTCTTTTTCTTTTGGTGCATGCGTTTCATTGCTTTGTCATAAATTGACACCTTAGCTTTTTTTCTCGATACTGATTTATTACTTTATTTCCAGTGACAAAAGAGCTCAAGACCAAGATATATGGATTGTTTTATTGACCTTCACGAATATGATGTTCTCTATCATGTATGTTTCACCATTGATAATGGTATGTTTTGTATCTATCTTGAATTATCTTTTTTAATAATTGCTTAATCTATTTGTTGGTGGTAAATATAATACTAGATATTGGTTTTTTTTTGAAGATATTGAATTTGGTGAATGCCATAATCTGTATCTAGTACTGGTACTTTGCTCAAGGAAAGGGCTGATTTTCTTGGACAGGTAGAAGTTCATGTTTGTGCATTTGATATTGAGAGTTGATACCATGAAGCTTCCTCAAAACTTTCCAGATGTTTAATATGATCTCATAATGATGATATCCTACATGATAGATGGACGATGGGCAAGGATACTTGATAATCATACCCATGAGGTAAGAAAAAATGATATTTTCATTTAGTGCCTTGTGTATTAGGTATTTCAACTTCTGTGGGATATACTGCATCTGATTTTTAGTAATTAAATTATAATATGTTTTCCCCCCTCATTTTTCATGAATTTCAGAGTTGATATTGTTGTATTGTTCTGTATGAACTTCATGTTCTTCGAAAAATCTTTTGCATTTTTTAAGGTTATTGAAGTGGTCATGCTTTTATTTTAGGGTAATTACCTAAATATATTCTAAACTATGTACTTTTTCTCATTTGTGTCCAATTTTAAAATATTACCAAATTATATCCTGAATTTTGACATTTGTCTCAATTACATCCTCCCGTTAACTCTTCGTCGACAAGCCTGTTAAGACGATGACGTGGCTTTCTTACGTGGATTAAAATAATATTTTTTATTAATAAAAAAATAAAAAATCACTTCAATTTACATTAAATAATATTTTATATTTTAAAGAATCACTTTGAGCTATGTTTGGGATGAACATGGAGTGATTTTTTAATATAAAATATAAAATATTATTTTATATTATTTAATATAAATTGACGTGATTTTTTTATATTTTTGAAATAAAAAATATTATTTTAATCCACGTCAGAATGCCACATCATCAACTTAACGGTGTTGTTGACGGCGAGTTGACGGGAGGATGTAATTGAGAGTTTGAGACAAATGTCAAAATTTGGGATACAATTTGATAATATTTTGGAATTGACCACAAATGAGAAAAAATACATAGTTGAGGATATATTTAGGTAATTACCATTTATTTTATGTCCTCAAGTGCTAAAATCATAGTATTGGTGTAAATTGCTTTAATTGTTAAAATTAAGATATGATTTGTTCCATTTTGAGTGTCACTATTGGAACAGAATATTATACATATAAAAAGTTATAGGAGTTTTGCTGTTCTGGTGAAGAATCCATCATCTGTTATGAAGCAAATCTAATATATGGTAGAGCATGACAGATCTCATGGTGCAATCACTAGATGGTGTTTCTTGTGATATTTCTTTCATGCATAGTAATCAACAATTAGACATAGTATTACTTAACAGAGTACATTATAGAGGTTACACATACTCGATGCTTTAAAAATGAGACATTTTTTTTCCTCTTACAGTTTGCTTGTTATAAAGTGAGAAAGATTTGTTTCTACTGTCAGTCGCTTTCTGCATGCTGCCTATGCATTTGTCTAGATTACATGGTTGTGCTCCAAGTTGCCTCCAACCTACTTTCCTGCCTCTACAATTTATATATTCAAATATCCAGATTCCCATTCTACCAAATCCGTTATTTGAGATTCTATGCATTGATAATTTTTTCTTAGTATTACATATTTCAAATTAGTCTCCGTTATTTCTTAGTAAAGCAAACGTTGTAATATTCCTTCTAACCCGTTCTATTTTTCACAGGATTATGGAAAATTTGTATTCTGCAGTCTTGACAAATTCCAAGTATCCAAATACTGACTCAAGGTTGGATTTATTTGATAAGTCCTCGCTAGTTTTGCTTTGAACTTGATATATAATTAGCGTCCCAATTTTCAATATATTGGTTGATTGTGCGACAAAGTTATTTAATAGTTTGCATTTTAGTGTTGTACTAAATTGTTTTTTTCTCCAAATGAAATAGATTTAATATCAGAAACCTGATGCATTGTTTGCTTCCGTTTTATAGATCTGATTTAGATGGATTTCATATCACACGAACGAAGAGATGTGTGCGCTTCATATTGGGGTTCCTGCAACTTCGCCATTGCTGGGAATATATTTATGCCACCAAAACTTCTTGTTATTGACAAGTGAGAATTTTTTGACGCCTACCTCACCAATTCATCAACCAAATGAATCCCCAACCTTGTCAAATGAATCCCACTCATGAAAATCCATATAAATGGAGGTTTTTAATTTATTACTATTTCTTTATTCCTCGTTCCACAAGTCCACATAAAAAAAACATCAATTGGAACTGTTCTCATTATTCCACCAACCAATTGCCACAGCTTGCTTCTTCCGGAACAAATTAATGAATATAAAAAAAACTCAAAAAAAAAATACTGAGCTTTCTTTTCCCTTATACGCAAATGGTACAAATAGGATGAATTACTGCGCATCAGAATAAAACATCAGAAGCGAGACATCCGCGCGTCGTCTTTAAGAATCACTTGCTGTCGGCCGTTTGATGGGTGTCACCGTCGCCTTTGCAACCCATGGCGGTGCTGAGCCAGGAGACAAAGGCAGCGGTGAAGTTAGTGTCGTTGGCGATAGCGGTCGCCTTGCTCACCGTATCAGCCAGTGATCTCCACTGCGTCGACGACTGTGATTTCAACTGCAGAAACTTGGCTCCGACGTCGCCGACTCCCATTGACGACATCTGCAGCCCCGACAAAGTGGACTTGTTCGAGTGCAGCGGCTGGTCGAAGACTTGCGGCAACGAAGCGAAGGAGCCGGTGTTGGCAAGTGAGGCTTGAAATTGAAGGGCCGTCTTCCACCTCTGCCGATGAATAGGGTTTTGCGTCTGAGTGAGATCCAATGTGACCGTCGGAAATGGAGCAGACGCCGATATCATCGCCATGCTCGATGATGAATTCGGCATTATAGCTCTCGCGAGTAAATTGTTAGGGTTCATCAACCCTTCGCCGGTTGACGTAGTGGAGCCGGATAATAGCATCGACGCCGCCGCCGAAGTGATGGATGCCATCGCCATGGCTGCCGGAGGGAGCTCATGGTTGTGAGTCCCCTCGTAGGTTGTTATCAGCACAGATTGGTCCTCAGCACATCGTTGAACCTATGCAGTTGAGAATAATCATGTGACCAAGAAGATTGCTTTAATTAACAGCGCAAATTGAGCGCATAAAATCAATTATATATACTTGTCTGCGAACTGGGCAATTTTCGGCCATGGTGCACCGAAAATAAGCCCGAGGACAAGGGTTTCCCTTCGCCTTCTTCTGCCCGTACTTCCTCCAATGGCATCCGTCGTTGATCTAATTAATTAATTAATTATGAGGATGAATACAAGCTTCCTCTCTATATAAAGGAATTAAAACGCTCGTTATAATTAACGTAGAAATTAAAAGATTCACAGTACCGTAGGTGCATCCGAACGAGCTCGAACAGAAACCCGAGCCTTCCTCATAGTTGCTTCATGGTCTTGCTGATCCGAGTTCTTAGAATGCAATAGATTGGGCATTTCCTGCACCAGTGAGCTTGTCTTTAACCCTTGGCCAGAGGTAATCACTGAGCTGACTTCCTTGCCATCCATTGATGGCGTCGTCTCCTCGGCGTCAATGTTGCAGAAGGAGCGATCCTCGTGAGTTCCTTCATCCCTAACCGAGCCGTGGAACTCTTCATTGGGTGCCATTGACGAAGGCGACGGCCTGAGATCCAGCAACTGCTTTGGAACAACTACTCTTTCATTGTACTCTTCTTTATTTCTAGAATCAACCTCAACCTATATATATAGCTAGTAATTAATTAATGACAATAACATTTAATTAATTGTTGTATATTACAGCATTGATTAATATATATATACCTCATGCTCATGAATTTTTATGTTTTGTTCCTGCACCAGTTTCATCAAATGAGAACTCAAAGCATTGTAATTGTCTGCTGCTTTTTGAAGCGTATTCTTCAGCTGCTGGTTCTCTTCCTTCATGCGTGCAAGTTCTGCTCGCAACCTTGCTAACTGCTGGTTCCAAAAAAATTAAAGATATATATAACTGGTTATATATATAATATGAAATTGAGTGGACAGATCCTTTTGGAATAAATGTTTTTAAAAATAACCCTTCTCATGGTATTTGGTCATTTCATATGAATGGATAAAAATAATGTATATCATTATCTCTTCTGCTCCTTCCACCCCGAGCTCATTCGTCTCCATACCTTATTCTCCCTCTCTTTGCCGGATTCACCACCGGTGGTCGTCCCTTGTCACTCCCCCCACCCACTTCTCTCACCAACCAACGTGCAATTTTACGGTGCAATTTTGTCGATTTATTTTTGGCATCCCACAATTATCTTTGGCATGAACCAAATTGACAAATTCTTCTCTTCCTTATAAGTGATCTATAACATAGATAAAAATCACACAAGCAACAAAGATATGAGTGCGAGATGTTTTATCTTTGTCCCGGGTCGTTGACTCTGTCGACGAATTGTTTTGAGTGTCGACACCCTAGACGGGCTGTCCTGTGTTGTCGACATCCAGAGTGAGGTGTGTTATTTTTGTCCCTTGACATATGGACAAGTTGTTTTCGTATTGTTCTGGGTTGTTAACATTCAGGATGAGGTGTATTATTTTTGTCCATTGTTTGTTGGCATATAGACGAGTTGTCCCGGGTTGTCGACACATGAACGGGTTGTTGAAACAGACACATCTTTTCATCATACATGTAAGGTATCAATGAGGGCAATTTTTGTTCAGAAAACTATTTTCTTGGCTATACTTTGTTAAACTAATAAGGAGGTTACTTTTTAAAACGCTTATTTCAAAAAGGTCATATAAAAAAGCGCATATAAAAATTGCCCTCATTGGTACCTAACATGTATATAATGGAAAGATATTTCTGTTTCAACAACTCGTCCATGTATCGATAACCCAGGACAAGTCGTCAATATGCCAACAAACAATAAACAAATACAACACACACCCCCTGAACGTCAACAACCTAGGACAACCCGGCCGAGCACCTTGTCCATATGCTAACAACAAGGGATAAAGATCACATTTTTCTCAAGATATCAACAAACAACCCAAAATAACTCGTCTAAGATGTCAACAATCGGGACAACTCGTCGATAGAGTTAACGACCCAAGATAAAGACAAAATACTCCACACTCATATTTTTGTTGCTTGTGTGATTTCTGTTTGTGCTACAGATCACTTATAAAAAAAGAGCGAGGAGAATCTGATTCATGCCAAAGATGATTGTGGAATGTCAAAAATGAATCGACGAAATCACGATGCAGAATTGCACGTTGGTCGATGAGAGGAGAGGGTGCGAGAGTGACAAGTGACGATCATCGATGGTGAATTCGACGAAAAAAAGAACAAGAGAAGGAGACAAATAAGCAGGGACGAAAGTAAAAGAAGAAACAAAGACAATATGTATTTTTGTCCACATTCATATAATTTTGATAAAAAATTATATGAAAGGTCACTTTTTAAAACGATTATCTGAAATGGATCTATCCACCTGTATTCCTAGATAATTTATGGATTCCATCCTAACCCCATTGTTAACAGTTTTCTCGTCATCATGCGGCACTTGACCTTGCACCATCTGCTGCTCAACTTCCAAGTTCGCAGAGAATAATCGGAAACCAATCTACATATCAATATATCATAGGAAAAGAAAAAGAGATTAGAACTACTATTTAGAAATAAAAGTATAATGATTTGATCGCCCAATAAGAAACCTACTATATATATAGTCTTATATAGAATTTAATTAGAATGCAAAATAAATTAATCACTAACATTCATGGCGAGATCTTCGTTCTGTAGACTAAGATCGGGCACATCTTGATCCGTCGACGTCGGTCTCGCTTGGTTCTTCTCCGCTTTCGCGAAGAAGTCCATCTCATCCACCGCTACACGCTTCCTTCCGCCCTCTGCCACACAACCATCGTCTACCCTGCCGCCATCCTTCGCCAGGAAGCTGATGCCGGAAGAGAAGTCGTCATCACTGGGGCCGGTGCTCCTATTGCTCGTGCTGTTGAACGAGTCAAACGAACCGGATTTGCTCCCGGATGAATCAGTGATCTCCAAGCTTCGCCGTCCACGGCCATCTTTATCCATATTTAAAGAAGATAAAAGACTTCTGAAGACGAAAGACAAGTCGTCTTTTTGAGAGAGAGAGAGAGAGAGAGAGAGAGAGAGAGAGAGAGAGAGAGAGAAACTGCAATGAAGAGAGTTAAAAGGAGAAGAAGGTGACTCGAGGGAAGAAGGGGCCTTCGAGTTGGGGCACGTGGCAGTTTACGAGGTGATAAGAACGCGACCGCGAAGGGTCGGAGTCAGATGTTTTGGCACTGTGGGCTCATTTACTTGGCAGAGGCGCGCAGGTGATGGGATCTGACCGCTTCAATGAGGGGGAGGTCAGTCCACCTCTCCACCGCTTCAACGATTGGCCAGGCGCGTCTCTCGTGGGTGAACCCGTCAACAGCTCCACTTCTGTCGTCTCAAAGAGACAGTCAATGATTAAAATGGCCGGCCCAATTGGACTTTCCAGGTTTATGGCTGATCCGCCCAGTCCAGATCCGACTGTTATGCTTATCGGGTCGGATCTATAACGTGGTTGTCGTATCAAACTTGTCTCCGTTCCGGCCCATTGCACTTGTTCTCGGCCCAACGCGAGTGTCCTTCGCCGCCTCCGCTCAAGCGCGCACCCACCAAGCTCCGTCGTCTCGACCCGTCCTCAGCACCTCAACTCGAACCCAGTTCAGCGATGAACCGGATGCTCCTGACGCGCTTCCTCGCTCTCGCTAATGTCCCTTCTCTATTTCCTCTCTTATTGTCTTATTCTTTCCTCTTTCCGATCCCTAACTTCTCCATTTAATTAAACTGACCGCAACTCCTCTTATCTACCTACTCTTTGCTTCTCCTTTTCAGGTGCCTTTCCTGAGAGCCAAGGTGCCGCTCCAGATCCAGGGAGATGGATGGTATGATATCCTCATTCATGTTCTACCAAAAGTTTATCTGGTTTAATTCGGGAAGAAAATGGATCATTTTTAGCTTCTTCTGCAACTTGAAATTGCTCAGTAGCTGTTCGATATCTGGTTTCGATTGATTGAGCGGTTCTTGCGATAAATTTTAGTTGCTTGTCTTGGTATTGCTGTATTGGACATTATGATTTATGTGAGTAGGCAAAATAGGTACCTTTGCTCCTGAATATTGTTGACTTCTGTGTGCTCTAAATTCCTAGAAAACGATTCTCTTTGGTGTTTGGGGAAGAAATAATTTATCTTCTTTGCATGAGAAAAGAATTCCTCTCCTGACTGGGAAACTGAAAACTGCACATAATGGAGGGTGATGGTCCTATGGAGGCAACCTTACCCTTCCATTTCCCCACTTTTTTCTAAAAGGAAGTTCTTATACAAGAACTGGTGAATTCCTTCCATTATCTCCCTTGCAAAAACCTCCAAGTCATCTAAGGGTATTATTGCTTATTGGAAGTCAGAACAGTAGCCTGTATTCGAATAAATAAGCCTGTATTCCGATAAATAAGCCTGTGATGAGTGTATTGAAGTAGCTGGCTACTACATTGTGGTTTCGGAAACACTCATTTTAGTCATCTTTTCTGTTTTCTTTTGTTTATCTGAACACTTCCCCCATATGCATGCAGTTCAGGTAATCAAATTGTCAAGCTGCAGCAAGGCCATGTTAACATGTCATCGAGTAGGAGGTTTACCTATGGCTTTACTTCTTGTTCCTTATCCCAAGGTGTGCATTGACTCTCTTTGTGTGTATTCTATTTTTAGGATGTAGTATACAGCGAAACTTATAGATATACAAACCTTTCTTCCACGAGCAAAGGTTTCATTGTATATTAATTGACTACTCAAGGCTTTTAGGTTTGTGATCATGAGGGACATCATTAACATACCAATTAGCAACATTGTGGAGGCTTGGTGTTATCCTGCCCACACATGTTGGCATGGAAACACATGCAATCCTCAGATTGATAAATTCCTGTAGTTGGTTTGAGTGAAATCATGTCTTTGCATATTCTGATGATGAAATGCTACACACTTTGATTAAAGCAGTCATGGAATAAAATTATGGTCCTTATATTAAAAGGCTCATTTTTATGTATAAAGTTGAAAGGTGAGGAAGGGTCCATTAGGAATAGTTCAGTGGAATGTCACTCTCTGGCCTCGCGCGAACCTTTTAAATTTGATTTCTTTTTTTCTATTGTCTTTTGGGAAAAGGGCCAAATTTACTCCTGAATTATTGAAAAATGTATAAATTTGCCCCTTAACTATGTTTTTAACCAAAATCTCCCTCGACGTTACATAATTGGATCATTTTTGCCATTTTTCTTAATGGAAGTCTACGTCAGCAAACGAAAGCCAACATGGCAAGTGAAGCTCAACCACATAAGATGCCACGATGAAAAATAACACGTGACAATTATGTACTAACAAGGGCAATTTTGGCCCGAAACATACTTTTGGGGCAAATTTGCATCATTTTCAATACTTCAGGGACAAATTTACACTTTTTTCAATACTTCAGAGGCAAATTTGGATATTTTCCCTTGAATAAAATCTATATGATGCCCAGCCAAATGTTTTATGTCTATTGCACGATTTCTGCAAGTTTAGCTTCTACCTTAGAATTTAAATACTTCTATATTTTAAAGATGAAACAAAAACAATATTAAAAAAGATATATCTTGATTACTAAAATAAAACTTGATTAAATTTAATTATTATTAACAGTGTGGTAATGCTTGCGTTTGTAAATCGTGATGGTGTTGCCTTATTTAGCTAACATCTTGGCTCTTGATATCATTTGCTATTTGTTTTGCTTCTTTTATCTATTTATTAATTTCCCTCCTTTATGTGTTTATTACAAGATTCATGAGACTTTTTATTTTTTTAGTTTGTAGTTTCTCATGGTTACTATTGCAGGCTTTGTTGTAGGGGTGAGCACGGGTCGGGACATTCCGGTTATCCCGGTCCGACCCGCCCCGAAAGTTTGGTGAGAATCCTGACCCAGTTCAAAATCGGGACGGGACCGGGACAAAATTAGGATGCTTCGTATTTGGGACCGAGACTGGGACACATATTTGCGTCCCAACTCAAAATCGGGACGGGACTGAGACATACCAAATCTTGACCCATCCCGACCCGAACTCACCCCTACTATGTTGGTTGGTTTCTTATTACAATGACAAGTGATTAAAGCTGATAATTCATATCTTTGAGTAAACAATTAAGAAAAAATATCATTTTTACAATACAAAGTATAATTGTCGAGCTTATATTTTATTGATTTTGGTAAAGATGATATCAACATCATTCTTATAGTTTTAATAATATATAAAAGAAAAAATGATTAAATTTGCCCTTGAAGTATTGAAAAGGGTGCAAATTTGCCCCTTAAATATGTTTTGGGCCAAAATTACCCTTGTTAGTACATAATTGTCATGTGTCATTTTCCACCGTGGCATCTTATGTGGCCGAGCTTTACTTGCCACATTGGCTTCGGTTTGCTGACGTGGACTTCCGTTAAGAAAAATGACAAAATTGATCCAATTATGTAACATCGAGGGCAATTTTGATCAAAAACATAGTTAAGGGGCAAATTTGCACCTTTTTTAATACTTCAGGGGCAAATTTGGCCCTTTTCCCTTGTCTTTTATATGATTGTTTAAGAAGACCGAATATGAGATGAACAATCTGCAATGATTTTTGTACTGTCCACGTTAAAGAAATTACATTATCATTGCATGAAGGATCTTCTTCTGATGTGTCACACTTTTTGACACATTTCAAAAATATTACTATTTTTGCTGTATAGAAATAGAAATTGGTGCCATATTTTTCTCATTTCATGTGATATCAACATGTCATGTTGCAGATTTAGCTTCCAAGAAATGTGTCCCATGCAGCTCAAAGGATCTACGACCCATGTCCGAACAGGCAGCTAATGAACTACTTGCTCAGGTTCAGAACAATTTTCTAGTTTTTTTTACCCTGTAAGGCAAGAGGCTGTGTTGTTTTTGTACATGTGGTACAATATTGTACGTATCCAGGTATATAGTCTTTTTGTTGAGTTAAGAAACTTGTTTCTGAATATAGTGTCTAAAATAGGTTCCAGGGTGGGGATTGGTGAGTGAGGGTGACACCCTAAAGTTGCACCAATCATGGAAAATGAAGAGCTTTACCAAAGGATTAGAGTTTTTTCAGCTTGTGGCAGATATTGCTGACGCAGAAGGTGGTGTTCAAACC
The DNA here is from genome assembly GCA_034359265.1 of Canna indica. Classification (NCBI taxonomy): domain Eukaryota; kingdom Viridiplantae; phylum Streptophyta; class Magnoliopsida; order Zingiberales; family Cannaceae; genus Canna; species Canna indica. Next base: position 1,840,175 of record CP136890.1, on the reverse strand, counting down.
TATAGCTGCACATTTTTGATGATATATATTTTTCTTGAAATTACATGATAGGATATATAGCTGTGCGCTTATATTGGTCCATAAAAATATACAAATTTGTCTTATCTATGAGTACTTGAATCTACTTATTCTACATGTTTGCTGACATGCTTATTTAGGACCAATAGGCAAACTTGCTAAAAATAATAATATCAACAGTCCTGTCTAAACTTTATTAAGGTTGGGCACCTAGTTTATTCATCTCTCTTTATAATTCTGGTTGACAAGTATCTGAATCAAAATATCTTTTATTTGGGTGCACATGCTAATGTCTACATAACTCAGAACCGAGATTCAGTTATATATCAAGTTATGTTAAATTGCCTTGTTATGTAGAGCTTGGTTGTTATATGCTTTCTCGGCTGGAAATTAGATTTTTGTAGAAATGGTGATTTTATTTAGTCTTTGTGGATGCAATGTGATGCTCCCCACTGTTTGACCTTGAATCATCAACATAAATATATGACATTACAATTTCAATTAGTAGTTATTTTTTTTTAAAAAATTCAATGTGATACCATGTAGCATGTTCTGCTTTGAACTATTTCACTATCAACTATCAAGATATTTATAGTTTTATACTCAATGGCCACCTAGTTTATAGATTTTAGCATTATCTGTGGTCTCATCTTCCCAAATGCTAGTCTGTTGATATTCTATCATCTTAATGAGTTTTTATTACAATAAACAGCATCAGTCAACATTTTTTTTCCTTATATCAGTCTTGGCCTCCTCCAGTTGTTATGTTTTCTGTTACTTTTCATTTTTTACCTTTAACTTATTTGCACGAATAATACAAATAGCTTGCAAATTCAGGAGTATTTAAGTGAGAGCACTTAAGCAAGTGCTAATCTTGGTGTATTTGATTATGGCACTTCAAACCAGGATGTCAATATAAAATATTTATACTCAATGAAGTATGCCTATGTTTTCTTATCAATCTTTGGCTCTGCACCTTTTTCCTGTCCCCACATATATAAGGTTGGAATAAACCTTTCATAGCATTTTTCTGTGTATAAGGTGTCTATTCTTTGCCTTCAAGGCTTCAAAACTTATCATTTACAATCTTCCAGATAATTTTGTTTCAAGTACTGTTGGCCATTTGCTAAAACATGGTGTTTGCATGAATACATCCTCCATCGATTTTGGATTTCAAGCTTTTGTATTCTGATGCAGCACCTGTGTAAGAAACAATCCACAGAACATACTTGATGTCTTCAAATTTCTTTGGGTTAGCTATAATTTGGGGTGTTAAAAAATGATAAATCAGAAAAACTAAGTGGCAGTGCTAGTAGCTAATAATTTCTAATAATGTCTTTGACATTCAATAAATTCCTTGACATACTTCAAATCATATGTTGTCATTACACAACTTACTGGGTATTGGATGTATACTGATGGAGAACGTTTTCTTTCATAGGGCATCATCCTGACCTTCATCTGGTTGGTTGGAACAATGTCAAAATTGACATATGGACTCATTCAGTTGGTAAGTTTTTATTTGCCGTTGATATCACCTCAGTATTCTATTCTGGTCCTTTAATTGCATATATCTGAAGATCAACAGACAAGGTAGTGCACGCTTCTCATATTCAAACATGAATTCTAAGCAGTAGGTTTATCTGTCAAATTTGACAAGAACACTTGGATTCTGCTTTTTTCTCCTGCATGTCTATGAAGATCAAAATGCATATATAATTGATTTGGGTATGGTTTTGTTTTCTTTCTTTTGCTGCGAGTGTTGGGGGGCAAGTTTCTGCTGCCATCCTCCATTCCAAGTGCGAATTTAATTCTCAATATCCCACTGTATCAATTGTGTAATGAGCAAAAACATTCTAGGGCAATATTCCAAGCTACAACAGAAAATCATTATGAGTTCTGAGCAAAGACATCTTTCCTCTTGCTTACATAATTTAAAAGTTCCACTATTGTTTATGAATTTTACATTATGTGGATATGCAAAAAATTTGACTTTTACCTGAAGTTATACTGTGACTGGCTTGGTCTCATTCTTAGTTCGCCTTACCAAAATGATGATCCGTCTTGCTAAGTATTTGGTGTACTATAAGACGCACAAGGCAGATCATGTGGATATGGCACTACCAAGGGAGTTTAAAACCTTGAATAGTCTCATAATTCGGAGGTTTCAGTTCACACAATTTTCTTGGCAGCCTAGCAAGCCTTGAAATAAGCATTTTGCAAGCTTCCTTTACTTTAAATCCCTCATGTCTTGATATCTGTCCAACTATGTTAAGGACCAATCACTATGGATATAGCTGATGCATCCTTGTTTCCAGGAGCTTCTTCTCTAGGCTATTAACTGGTTTGATATGTCAGGAGGACTTACTGAGAGCGATTTTATACTTGCTGCAAAGATCAGTTCACTCAAGTTTGGGCATCTCCTAAGGAAAAAAGCTGCTGCTAGAGACCATACAGCATCTTCTGACTAAGTCAATGGTGACAATACCCCGTGCTAAAATAAAAAGATGAAATATGGTGATATTTGGCAGTGGGAATGCGGTTCATGGCACTTTTGTTTTTTGTTTCAGTCTTGCGCAAGTTCCTGCTCACTGCTCGCAGGACTTTCAGTATAAATGTGTTTGATAAAATGCAGGATGTATGCTATTCAGGTATTGACGGATAAAACTTTGATGTAGCATTTATAAGAATTCGATGTTTGATGGTAATGATTCATTTCTTCAATGGAATTGAAATTCTCTTGAGAATATATTCCATGGAAATTAATTTGAATGGTCATTTAAAAGATTTCGATCTTTAAAATTGGCCAAGTTCAAACTAATGGCTCCCACTGAGAAGTAAAATCACATACCACATGATCGTACTTAAATTTCTGCCAAGAAAGACTGTTTTTCTGCAATAAAACTTTGTTCGGGAGGTACAATGATTAAATAATTTATTTTTACTGTGTAGTTAGGAGCATAGCTTTTATTTTAATCCCATCTTCCAATGATCCCAAATTCCCAATGGATGTTCGTCATCCTTTGATAGCATAGCAAGTAGCCAAGTACTATGTTCATATGTACTTGGAATCTAAAATTCATTTTCTTTTTCATGTTTGGTATATAAATATTGGAATTTGCAACGCGTGTTATTTTTTTCATCTTTTTCATCATTTTAAAATTTCAATAATACGCTTATCATTTTCCAACGCGTGTTATTTTTTAATTTGCACATGAATTTCCTGTGTTTACGATAATTACTAGTATTTAAGATCACGGTATTAAATAATATTCGTTGCATATTAATTTGTTTTAAAATCTTCATTTGTCCCAATCAATAATATAATTCCATTTCGGAAAAAATACAAACGTGTGCAATTAAAGTTCTAAAAATTATTTGCAATTAATAATCCGTAAGAAAGAGGCGAGAATGGCATATGGTCGTCGTAATGACATGAATAAAAATAAATTCACTCATATTCACGTAACAATTACAAAAATATTAGGCGGGGTGCATGGATATCGGATAAATTCGGAACCGGTTGAAATCTTCTTAACCAGATAGGTTTCAAGTAAATCTGAATTAAATTTGGATAGAGATCCATGGCAAAATTAAGGAATCGATCAAAATGAATTTTGATTTTAGGTCTAACATATTGGGTACCCAAAATTGGAATTGAAATCGATACCCAAAGCCTGTACTCTGGATCCAATGTATATGTTCCAGCAAAGTATCTAGAATTTGTATTCTGAAACTTATAAATATACATATTTCAATATGATACTCGAAATCTGCACTGCATCATAGATTTCGGATAAGGTCTAATTTTAGTTCCAATAGAGTAGAGGCCGAGTCTAAAATTTAAAAACCGATCATATACATGATAAAATTCACATATCATGAAAAATATAAAATATCAGAATTGGCTCACTCCTAAAATATAATGGAAAAGAAAGTACCAACTCCGGCTCATTTCCTTTGCCACGAAACACAAACATGATATAGTGTTAATAGTTACCCTTTTAATTTTTAAGAAGTTATTACAAAAATGTATTATATATAATTTAGAGGGGTAAATATGGAATATCAGAAATAGGTAGTGCAGATGCTGCAACTTGGAAGTGCAACTCGTGCAGGGAAAAGAGGGAATCGTGAATTCGTGATCGTTACCAAGACAGGCGTCGCAGATCTAATCGAATTCTTGATTTATTACAGCTTTAGAAAGAAACGAAAAATAAATAAATAAATAAATAAATAACTTTCTCTCGTTACTCTCTTGCGAGAAATAAAAAAGATAACATTAACCTTGTTATGTTAGAGCGAGAGACGAGGGTTATATATATACGGGTAGACCAGGGCCAAGAAGAGGGTTTTGGCCGCCGAGAGGAGATACAACACACCACCGCGCCCCCTTTTGCCTTTTTGTTCTTTCGTTGTCTTGCGGTAGCGAGATAAGAGTGCAAGAGGGATTGCGGAGGGAGAGAAAGAAGCGGGGCGGCGGTGCTCGTTGCGAGGGAAAAGGAGCGAAAGGATGAGCGGCGGCGGCGGCGGAGGACTGGGGGGCAGGGGGAACGGGGCGGCGTCGGCGGGCCCGATCCCGGTGGGGTCGAAGAAACTGGTGCAGAGCCTGAAGGAGATCGTCAACTGCCCCGAGACGGAGATCTACGCCATGCTGCGGGAGTGCAACATGGACCCTAACGAGGCCGTCCACCGCCTCCTCTCCCAAGGTGCCCTCTCGGAGTCCCCTTCTTTCTTCTTTTTCTTTCTTGCTTGGCGCAACTTTGTTCTCCTAATTGGCTGAGAAATCTCGAGGGAAAGGAGACACCTGCCGATTATTGGTCGGTTACTTAATTGGGTTCGCAATGAAATGGGCAGTAGGTGATATTACTCCATGTCTGTACTTATTTCTCCTTCGATCTAAAGAAAAGATCCAGTTTTCTTCTCCAAAGTGGCCTTTGTTAAAAAAGGATTGTTTTGTGGTATTTGTTGAAAAAAGGATTATTTGGTGGTATTTGTTCATTGTCATCTTTCGTTTGTCATAATAGTACTATGATTTGGTCGGGTAAGAGTAAAAATAGAAAACTTCTTCCTTCAAATTTGGAATAGGCAAGGCTGACAGTTGTACTCAAGTGACGCTCGTCTTCGTTGTTGTGTCATCTTGATACAATTGCTCTGAATATACCGTTTGAGATTCTTAATGTGAGTGGTTAGGTCCTTCTATTTACTTTGCTTATGTTGTGCTACTCAATACTTACCCTTGGTGTTGGAAGAAGGAAAATACCTAATGCAGTGAGAAAGAGAACTTTTATTTTCTGGTGATTTATGTTCAAATTTACGGATAGTGAAAAAGCGGGTTATGTTGTGGATCATTTCTTTCATATGCATATCATTATTTATTTGCACATCGATAAATGTCAGCAAAACTTTTCATGATAATTAAAAATGGACCTCTCAAGTTTCTTGATGATACCTTTGCTAATAATGTCTTTGACAACAATGTGATTAATCATGATTTAAGTTGTAATACATTCATCTTTTAAATATCATTTCTTCTATCACTTCAGTTCCTTGTAAAAATGGGTATCATTTGTTGCATGTAAAGTAACCCTACACAGATGCGAGCATCAAATACCTCAGATTTTCAGATTCTTTCCGTGTCTTAAAGATTGCTTGTAGCAACATGCCCAATTAGTCATGCACTGAGCTCAATTTATAGGCTGTTGTATTGCTGAAGAGTGAAGACTCCTGCATTTCTTTTTGTCTAGTCTAGTCAATGGCACTGGATGTTTGTTATTCGGCCTTTGTACTTTATTGAAACATAGCTCTTTTTCTACTGATTACTAAATTCCATTTCTTCAGTTGGTATATGTTAATTTATGTTAGCTTTTATTGAATAGTGTGATAGTGTGATTTCTTCCTGAGAATGCTGGAGCCATCCTTTTCTATCGGTCTTTTGGTTAACTTCAAGGGTACATGTGATATGTCATTTCACTGGTATATGGTGTACTAGCATGGTTCTTAACTGGTAAATATTGCTTGGTACAGTTTGGTGCTTGATGCTTCAATGTTTGTTTTTCAAAATAGGAAATGATGGTCATAGCTCAATACTCTTGTGCTCCAATATTGGCTTTCTGCATTAGATATGTAATAACAGGAGGATATTGTGCCAGTAGTGATGTTCTTCCAATTTTAGGTTTTGTGGTATCTAGATTTTACAGCATGCACCTATTCGGCTCTTCCTAATCAGCTGTTACTTTCTGAATTTTCTGGTTATTTCTTTATGTGGTGCTAATTTTGAAAACACATTCAGAATGCCTTCCTATTGTTTCTTGGCACTGAGTTAGTAATTAAATCTGTGTGTAATAATGTTCTGGTATCATGAAAATTCCTTTTATTGGATTTAATAGGATATACTATAACAATTAATTTGGTGTATGACCTAACAGGTATTGGCCAACATCTCTCTTTTGATATGAAGGATGTTTTTATAAAGTCATGAATAATGGCTAGCTTATTAGTTTTTTAGTTCATAGGAAGTTGGTTCTGTCTTGTCCTCATGATTAAGATCTCATCTTAGTTTGTTCTGTAGATTACTTACAAATTATGATTGGTAACATGTTGCAATAAGATTGCTCCAGTACGATCTAGGAGATCAAGGTTTGAGTGGTATCTTTTGCTATGCAATGGTAAGGCCAACTAGCTAAGTACATTGACACTACCCATTGGTGATCACCCTTTTAAGCATATTATTATAATACTTTGTGCATTTCTTTTTTGCCATTCATACCATTACCAAAATGGATTATAGTGGCTACTGTAGTTTGGTATGAAGAAAAAGTACTGTTTAGTATAATTTGTATTCGAGATGTTTATGGTTGTCTATTTTTAAGAGTGCTTAGAATCTAACTTGGTATTCCTCAATGTTACAGATACTTTTCATGAGGTGAAGAGCAAGCGTGACAAGAAAAAGGAGGTTAGTACTCAAATTCTTTACAGATTGGTTGCTGCATATCCTTCTTTACACATCTATAACCTGTGTCCATTGTCTGTCCATATTTTGTCTTGTTGCAGCTCTGGACATTGTTTAAATATTTTTCTAGTTCTTGTAGCCATAGGTTGCTTCAACCAATTTATGAAACCATGACTATCAGGATCCTATCTTATCGTCTAAAGTTCGTTGAGTTGGCCAAGATTTCCTTGTTCAAATATCCATTGTTGACCATAAGAATTCACTGTTCTTTAATTACTTCATAGTGCATTAAGAATTATATGTACTGATAGATTTTTTTGTTGCAGGATACTAGTTTTATTGAAATTTGTTTAATTTTTGTTGCTTCCTACTATATCTGTCGGTTATTATGCCAACTTGAAACTTTTTAATTTCCAGCAAACTACAATTCACTTTACATTGTTAAACTGCATAACTGTTTTTGTTGCTCCTTATCTCTCTTTAGATCCGAGAACCATCAGAATCCAGGTCTAGAGCAGTAAGCAACAGTTCAGGTCGTGGGCCTAGGGGTGGCACTGACCGTGGAAGTCGTAGTATTTCTTCTCAATCTGGATTGACTGGTATAATTTAACATTATTGTTTTGCAAACTATTTGTTCAAGGATGTTAATACAAGGTTCTTGTCTTTGGCTAAAATTTTCCTTTTTCTTCTTGCGCTTGGGCAGACCATGGTGCTCTTAAGGGCAAATCTATGCACAAAAAAGAAAATGGTACTGGTGCTGCCCCTACTTTATCAGCGATAGAATCTACAGCAATAGCAAGTAATCCTACAAAAAGGTCAACAGTTCCAAGGTAATTCTTCCTAGATTCTTTCAGTGTTATCATCTCGTCGAGATATCGACGAGATATCGTTGTCTCGGCCAGAAATCCTATCTCGTCTGGACGAGATGAATATTCTCGAGATTTCTTCCATCTCATCGAGATCTCGTCCATGGATGGACGAGATATGGACGAGATATGGACGATATCGACGAGATATCGACGAGATATGGAGAAAACCCTAACTTCAAAAAAAAAACCCAACTCCCTTTCCAGATTCGCAGATTTCTTTATTTTCTTCTTCTTTTCTTTCTTTTCTTCTTCTTTTCTTTCTTTTCTTCTTCTTTTCTTTCTTCTTTTCTTGCTTCTTTTCTTTCTTCTGGTCTACGAGTCTTCTTTTCTTTCTTCTTATTGTCTTCTTTTTCTTTTCTTTTCTTCATTTTCTGTTGTGGTCTTCTTCTTCATTTTGTGCTTAGTAGTTTTTCTTCCTCCAAAGAGTGTTGACTGTTGACTGGTACAAGTAATACTTAAATATTCATTAGCTTTGCTTCTCAATTCATGCCGTTTAACTGGGTGAAACATTAGCTTGTTGCCTTGTTCAATTGATTTATGGAGACATTTTATATTGTTTTAAATTATTTCCATTTTTTAAAACATGTCTTATATTATAAGGTGTTTGCTGATTGCTCTGCTATGTCCCTCCTAAACTATTTTACTTAATTAGTTATTAGCCATTTGATTTCTATTGTTTCAAGCGAATGCCCCTGTTAAATGATTTATGTTTGCTATTATATATATATATATATATATATATATATATATATATATATATAAAAATATAATTTTATAATATATATTATATTGTCGATATGTCGCGAAGTGGACGATATATCGGTCGCGAAACGATAATATCGATATCAAGGTTCGCTACCGCGAAATTTTTTTGGTCGCGATAATAAGCTTGGATTCTTTAGGGTGGCACTATCATGTTTCTAGATGATGATTAGTACTCAGTTGTCATTTTCAATACCCTTACAATTCCAAATGCATGGGTGTCATGCAATAAATTTTAATTATTTTATTGTAGCTCCATTTTGCTTTACTATTTTTATTAAATCTATACCATGTTAACAGAAACATGAACAAACTCAGGCTCAAAGTTGTAACTCTATCTTTCAATCTTTCATGATAATTTCTCTCCAAGCTTGCTAATATATGTTTTACTTAGGCTAATCTCCCATGGTTGTGGTATTGTACGGAATATCTGCAAATTTTTCAGTTTAGAATAACTCAGTAAGTTTTTATTAGAGTTCTGCTATGCTATAGTCTCAAACCTGTGCTTACTCTTTAATGAGGCTTTGTTTTTTTATCTAGATTTCTATTGTAAAGAAGTTCCATTTTATATGCCGTGTAAGTTCATTGAACATGTAGCACCTCTAAAAATTATTATAAACTGTAAGGTTTTATGACTAGTGTATCTGAGATGTGACTTGATCCAAAGTGAAAAATGAAATGTCACTAATGAGCTTGACTTTAGACTAGAAAAATTTCACTCTTTTATATAAGTGAAATGCAAATAACAAGGAACCATTGGTGCCTCCCAAAATTTTGGTGAATGTTAGGTTATATGACTAGTTTGCGAAACAATAGGTTATATGACTAATTTTTATGAGATGTTCCTAGGAATCCGAATTGACAGTGAAAATGTAAGTCACAAACTTGACTTTTGGCTTCAATTTTTTTCACTATACAGTGAAATATAAGTCATGGTCTTAAATTTCTTACCATACTTGTATCTTTACCAAGTGAAATGCAAAGCAATAACTTGTTGTTATGTTACACTCTCTACTAGTCTGTTTAATTATGCTCATGATCTTTTCATCTGCACCAAGACTTTAGACCACCTAGTATGAATTGTATTATTACTGTTAGTCTGGCACTAATTGGGTAGAAGAGTTGGTAATGGATTATTTACAAATACCTAAACCTTATTATCTTTTGGGTTGATGTGGTCAGTTGATTCCTTCTTTTATGAGTACCCCAAGTTCCATATGGGAAAGGAATTTTCCCTCTTTTACAAGTGCCTCAAGTCCCAACAGTGTATCCCAAGAGAAATATATTACTGGATGTCATACTCAGGTGAGATAGAACTGGCAAATTTTAATGAATAGTGCCAATGGACTCTCATCGAGTTTAAATATTTTATAGACTGAAAATGCAGGAAAACAAGAAACACTGGTAAAAATGTCCCAACTATTTGGCATGGCTACATGGATTTTCCCACCATTGAGCTCTATGTGGCTAATTGTATGATCACTCTGAAAATTATTATATAGATTGATTATGATAATTCAAATTTATGGTTTTCTATTTTCACTACTATTGTTGACTTGCTTTAACTATGGTCATATCTAGCTTGTTGCTTTTTTGAGAAAAGGAATGTAAAAAATTAAAAGAGAGCATTTACCATACTTAACTATCACCATTGTGTGTGTAATAATTTCTGAAACCTTGTTGATTTGCCTAGTAACTATTTTTTTTTGTTTACTACTTTTTTAGAATTAAAAAATTATTAGCATTTCATTGTATTTAGATTACTTCCAATGGTCAGTGTAATGTGTGGTTTTCTACATTTTAGAAGATTGCTTCTGTCTGTTTTTGAATGTGTGTTTGTAGAACTTTATGAGGATGTTATATCTTCTTTTTTGAAGTCATAGTATGCAACAATGTATTATAATATTTCTTGCTTTTACATGTTTCCAGATCTGTTGATTTTATTACTTCAGTATTTTGTTTATTCATAATTGATTTGCATTTGCCTTTCTACTTCGAGCTCAATGGTGGTAAAAGATCCATGTTCCTATGCAAGGGTTTTAGATAATGGCATTTCGCCCTTGTTTTTGTTCTTACCTTGATGGTTAGCGTGATTTTCATCTATCTTATTCGTTGCCTCATTTTCTGTAGCAATACTGCTTCCATGGGAAATACTACACAGGCAACAAGCTATGCTGATGGAATCACTACCCCTCTGCAATCTTCATCTGGTTTCCAGAACAGTTGGTTGGGGAAGCCAGGACAGGTTTCTATGGCTGATATTGTCAAGATGGGTAGACCTCAAGGCAAACATCCTGGCTTGCCTGGTGTGGCAAGTGAATGGCCTTACATGCCACAAAATGCAGCAATGTCAGACATGTCACACCACATTACTAAACAATCCCCTACCACAGTTCTACCACGAGAATCAGATAAAAAATTGAACAGCTTCCAAGAATCTACATGTGATGCAGAGAATAATCATGACCTTGGATTTGCTGAAGGTCAGCAAGTTTCTGATGATGGGTGGACCCTTGTTGATGAGCAGCCTACAGAGAGCGTGCCAACAAGACCAGAAATATCTGGTGCCTCGGTTGCTTATTCTAACCCACAAGAACTGACACCATCTAGTTTGGTGATTGAGGCTACTAACTTGCACATAGATCCTCAATCCAAAGATAATCATGACCTTGAGGAAAAACCTCTGCCATCAGAATCCAGATCCACATCTGTATCTGAGAGGCAGATAGAATTAGACAATTCAAAAGATGTTTCCCATTTGGATGAGGGCTTGTTTCTAAATACAAATTCATACAAATCTCAAAGTCTTGAATTTGACGGTCAAGAAGGTAAACTTTTTATTTCATATTATGTTCCTTTTTCACTTTTCATTATAGATGTTTGCTAGTTTGACTGGTTTACTATATTAAGCAGATTTCATTTTTGGACCTCTTAGATGCAATCATTTTGGTCATTCTTTAACATGTTCCATTACAAAATTAGCAGTTATGATCATAAATCATCCAATGGGAATGGGATGTTACAAAGATTATCTTTCATTAGTTCTACATTTATTTATAATTTTATATCCTATCCCTTGTCTTGTTCTGCATTGGGTTCACAACTAGTTTCTATTTGGTTGATGGAAGCTGATTTTTAATAAGATTTGCATCACTTGAAAATTAGCATACAGTCTATTTATGATCTTTTTTTTTTCTGGTAGGTAGAAGTATACAGACTTGATACAAGCACCTCTAGTTTCAATTCTTCCCTCCCTATGATGTGGCTTCTTCCACTGATTAATTATTACAATGTTTTTTATTACTAGGTTCATTGTCATCTGAGGACTACGCTGCGGAACTCTCACCTGCTACTGCAAAATTAAGGCAACTAAGTTTACATGAGGAGACAAGCACCAAACCTATTGAGACTACTCCTGCAGTAATAATCCCAAACCATCTGCGGGTTACAAATGCAGATTGTGCATATTTGAGCTTTGGTAGTTTTGGATCTGGTGCATTTTCTGGATCTTTTTCATCAAAACCGTTAGAAAGCAACTTGGAAGTGGCTCCAGTCATAGATGATGCTTCTGAAATTGATGATTCTAATGCAAGGTATTGTTAATCATTGTTGTTTTCTGATCCAAATTTCAATATCTGATTCGGCTCACATCATTTTGCAGAGATCATGAGTACTACGGTAATGGACAGCTTAACCCTACGCTGACTGAGAATGTAGCCTCTGTATCTGGCACTGCTTCAGAGAATATTGACAGGCCTTCAGCTTCACAACCTGATGTGATGACGAATGATTCGCTTGATGCTACACATGGGCTTCAGTACAACTTTCCATCTGCAACAACTTATGCGGTGCCAAGCTCTACTCAGACAAATGCTACAGCTTACACTTATCTTCAAGGAAATGCACAACTACAAAGTCTTTCCCCCTTTTCAAGTTTAATGGTAATTAATTATCCATTCTTTTTCTTTTTCAATTTGATTAATTTAGGGTAGAGTTTGCTATGAACATTTTTTTTTAAGAAAAAAGACAGTTGAACTAGGTAATTTGTATTATTTGATATTTTTTTGAAGTATACTTTGCTGGTTTATCTATTTACTGAGCAGCAACAAATCTGACATCTGTTCTTCCATTTTTTCTTTCGCCATTGCAAACCATTATTTTTGAAAATCAACTTTATTTAGTCTACAGTGAACTTAACTAAAAATTAATTTATGAATCTGATTTACTATATATATAACAAATATTATTTAAAATGGGTCATATATATGCCAGGATATGCTAGGATGATCAACCATACGTGTAATGCTAAAGAATTGGAGAGAATTAGTATATACACTTGCACATGGTTTTATTGGGTTGAAATAAAGAAATCATTGAGAAGTATTGTAGATATAGTGTAGTGGACTTTAGAGAAAGAAAGAAATAAGGGTTATATGATGTTCTTTAGCATTAGTTAATAGATATTCACGGTGGTTTTCTATAGTTTATGTGATTTGTTGATGATGTTGCCTTGATTAATGGGAATCATGTTGGGATAACCTCTAGTAGGTGTTACATAGATGAACTTTTGAAATTAAAATGCTTTATATCTACTAGGACAATCAGAATGTATAAATTTTAATTTTAGTTGGCCTGAGGAATAAATCAATAGGATATCTGTAGATGTCAAATCTTACAATCTCTCCATATATTATTTAACCAAAAAATAGATTTAAGAGTTGTATGATTCATGGTGGTTTTCTATAGTTTATGTGATTTGTTGATGATGTTGCCTTGAGTTAATGGCAATCATGTTGGGATAGCCTCTAGTCAGTGTTACAGAGATGAACTTTTGAAATTAGAATGTTTTATATCAAATAGGAGAATCAGAATGTATAAATTTTAATTTTAGCTGGCCTGAGGAATAAATCAATAGGATATCTCTAGATGTCAAATCTTACAATACCTCCATATATTATTTAACCAAAAAATAATTTAAGAAAACAACACACTCAAATGGCAGGCATTTGATAGTTCTAGGAGCATGGGAAGACATATGTTACATGGGTTCCTATAGTTTTACCGAAGATGAGGATTCTTCTAAGATGCATGTGAGGCTTTAATAAATTCACAATTAAGACGATTTGTGTTTGCATTTGCGAATATTTACGCTGTCACAATTGAATAAGATGGACTAAAGTCAAAATGGTCCTTAATAAGCCTAGACCCTAGTAGAAATTGAATAAGATGGACTAAAGTCAAAATGGCTTGAACATGTCTAATTATGATTCCTAAACAGTTTGCATGTTTAAGCCTATCACAACAACAAACCTTTAAGTCCTTAGTAATCCTAAATACCAACCATGGTTTAAAAAATCGTCCGAAACGGTACGGTAAGGGCGGTATATACCGGTTTTTGAGATTTCCGGTATACGATATACTCGGTATTTGAAAATACCGGGTATATCATGTATACCAGGCGGTATATGTATCATACTGGGCGGTATGATAACTTTTAAACGTTGGCGTTGCCAACGGCGCTGAGTGCCGTCGGCCACATGTTTCGGCATATACCGCCCGGTATGATGAACAGTAACCCAAACGGCTATAGGGTTTTCACAGATACAAAAAAAAGAATCATTACATTGAAGTTTATATAGGACGACAAAGTCCACAACCCACAGGGTCTAAAAAATCTCCGGGGGCTCTGCCCCCACACCCTTGGCAGGGGGCGCTGAAGACTCTGCGTAGCGCAACTAAGACGTAGCGCAACATCAGCGCCCCTTGAGATTTTTTAGACCCTTTGGGTTGTGGACTTGTGTCGTCCTATATAAACTCAAATGTAATGATTCTCTTGTATCTATGAAAAACCCTTATACAATACCAAATGGCTTTTAAACATTGTATTCATGTATTTGACATTTGAATATTGATTTTAAGCATTTATTCATCAATTATGTATTATTGGAGTTATATCTAACCCTCTCAAAAAAAAAAACGGCCGGTATGCAATTTTCGTACAGTACCGTGTGTCGGTACGGTACCGGCACCGGCCGGTGACCGAAATCGGTACCGGTACCGAGATTTTAAACCATGATACCAACTGAATGAAATGGATTAAGGTCAAAATGGTCATAACATGTCTAATTATTATTCCTAAATGGATTGCATGTGGGAACATTTGACTTCGGTTACTGCAAAATAAAATTTAAGACTTGTATGAAACCCAGAAAGTTTTTGGCCCTTGATTTAACAACTAGTATTTTGCTCAAAAAAACTTCACTGACAGAAAGATCCGACATCCATGTAGCTGATCTATGTTTTGGAAATTGGTTATTTTCTTATTTCAATGTAGTCTTCATATATTTTATTTCTAAATGTGTTTAGAGTTGCATTGCACTTGAACATTTTTCCTGTTAAGATCCCGCATGAAGCATTATTAGCATCTAAGAATTCCAATTCAGTTGTACTGAAAAGCAAAAACATTGTCTAGAATCACTTTCCTACAATTTTCATTCTACTGTGTATTTAATCTTGTTCTTCACTTAAACTTGGTCAACTATCCGTGGCTAATCTCCTTCAAATAGTTTTTGTATTTTAGTAGGTTTTACTATTTGACAGAGCAAATTATAATTCAGAATGTTAATAAGGTTCATATAGTTTTTCTCACTGAAGAGAGAATGATAAACCGGACAAGTTAGGCAGTAGACCAGTTGAGAAGTGGGAAAAGTAAATGCTCAAATTTATTATAAGAGAAATATGGTGAACTCACTTGATTTGCTTATTATAAAGTCTGATGCATACAAAAAACAGCCAATGTCATTCTTAAATTGACTTAAGAATTTTTGGAGTAGTAAATTTTTTTGGAGTTTTCATAAAATATGTTATAGTACATCCCATATCATGGTTATGAGCTTGCAATGATTTTGAGCCATACATTTTTCGTGATTATGAATAGTGGAAATATTGATACAATGATATCCATCCATGAGATATCTCTTTGTTGAAAACAGGTGCCAGCTTCCCTTGATTGATTTATTATAAATCATAATATTTACGGAGATCCCTTATTTGAAAATTTTCTAATCATTGTCTTTTCATTGGTTAAATTAAATACAGTTGCAAGGGGTTATGTAATTTGTCTTACTTGCAAAGTATTCTTGCAGCAACCCAATACTCTACAAAACAATATATTAGCAGCAAGCATTCCACATCTTCGAGATTATGAGCTTCCCTTGTCTCCCTTGCTTACCACCCAGTCAATGCCCACAAGATATAGTACATCAGTATCATCTATCAGCGGACCAACTGTTTCAGTCCAAGAGGTAATCATCAAAACTCTACAACTTAAGCATTCTATTTGCTTTTTTTGTGCAACTGATTGCACTTTTATCTGCAACTTACTGAAAGATCAGTTCACTGCTTTGACCATGTGATACATCTTGGATGTACCAAACTACCAATCGGCACCACCTTTATCTGAGGATGTTCATCTTGATTATAGCTCCTTTTATCGGCTGGGGGCATAAATTTAGTAGTATTTCATGCTAATTCCAAGGTATTATTCCAGTGATTCAAATGGGAGAACTGAAAATAGTTAAGCCTCTTACCTGATATGAAGTCATGCTCCAGCCCTGGTAAGAGCCCTAGCTTTTACCAAATTGTGATCCAAAGATGCCTTCCATTCAATAGCCCTAGTGTTCCCAAATTTATTTTGGTTTGAAGGGGTCTACTTCTTTCTTCTCTATGCTCATCAAATATGGTCCTTGCACCTTCTTAATCATTAATGTCCATCGTTAGGCTAAAACCATATAGAAGGTATACATATGTGACTATGATTAACTTGCTGAATTTGGTTGAGTATCAAGTTGTTTGTATTTATCCAGTTAAATCTGCACTACTGAAATTGTTACTGTCAGAAGATGCAATCTCTTGTATGATATTTGATTTATCATTCAGGCATCGTTATGCTTGTGCAGGCTCTGAGACCAGCAATGTTCTCCAACCCCCAAACGGCTCCACAATCCTTGACTAGCACGACCATGCTCACCAGCCCTGCTCTCCCTCAACCTCTTCCTGTGCACCATTACTCTCAGCCAGCTCTTCCCTTGGGACATTTTGCCAATATGATAAGCTACCCAATTCTACCCCAGAGCTACACATACTTGCCCTCTATGCAACAGCCATTCTCTGCAAACAGTCCATTCCACCAATCTCCTGCTGCAGTTCCCGGTTCTGGCATGAAGTACTCGCAACCACAATATAAAAGTAGCTTATCTATGACCAGCTTACCTCAGGCCTCTGCTATAGCCTCTGCATATGGAGGTTTTGGAAGCTCATCCAGTATTCCTGGGGCCTTCGCCCTCAATCATACAACTGCATCCGCCAGCACAACAATGGGGTTTGATGAGGCTTTGAGCTTGCAGTACAAAGAAGGGGGTCATTACCTGCCTATTCAACAGGTAATGTTAATTTGCTACACTAATACCAGAATATCCTATGTATATTTCAACTGTATGCCTCTGAATATTTTTGGTGATTATCAACAGAGCGAGAACCCTGCCATGTGGATGCACGGTGCTGGTTCTAGAACAATGTCAGCTCTTCCAGCAAACAATTTCTACAACTATCAGCAGGGTCAGAGTCAGCACGGTGGCTTCCGTCAGGGTCAGCAACCCTCGCAGCTTAGCGCTTTGGGGTACTCCAACTTGTACCACTCGCAGGCAGGGCCCTCAAGAGAACATCTACAGAATCCGGGTGAAGGTAATTTAAATGGTTCCCAGAAAACGCAGTCCCAGCAGACAAATCAAATCTGGCAACATGGCTACTAGGCCAGCACTGAGGATACCCAATTTTTTGGGGGTCCCGAACGAGTATGCATGGATCGTTATAGATTGATCGTATGCATACACTATTTGGAGCATTCGAGACTGATCAATTACTACGAAGAGAGCCATGTATTTTAGAGTTATGCGTGTGTTTTTAACTTGTAGTGGCGTGGTTTTAATTTAGACCGTATCTTTAAAAGCATTTCCTGGAGACCTGTGTAACATTGGACCTTACTGAACTAACAAAAATGAGTTCTCTGGTTCTCTTATTAATACTTAGCTGTTACTTTCCGCCTATCAGCTCACCTTGTGCCTATGATATGTAATTACAACAATGGCTCAATTTTTGTCCTTCAGATCTACGTTGGTTTTCATTTTGATAATCCAAGTATCCATAAGAGTTTCACTTGAAACTCTGATCTTCATTT
This sequence comes from Canna indica, assembly GCA_034359265.1. NCBI lineage: Eukaryota > Viridiplantae > Streptophyta > Magnoliopsida > Zingiberales > Cannaceae > Canna > Canna indica. Next base: position 1,822,339 of record CP136890.1, on the reverse strand, counting down.
GGTTTTTGACTTTCATTTTCTTTGTTTAGTTTCAACTTTTTCTATTTGATTTTTTAATCTTATATTTCTTTCCTGAAAATAAACTAAAGTTTTAGTTGTCAAAATTAGTGTTTGTTTGTCAAAAAAAAAAAAAAAAAGAGATGGCAGCAATCGGAACACTAAAAAAGTGAGATTTTCTAAACTCAAAGGAATGATAAAAAAAAATATTTTGATATTTTGGGCTTTTATTTCAAAGGATAAAGAGGAATACGAAGAAAAATAAATTTATATCTATTATTTATTTAGTGCATATATTAAAAAAAAAATAAAAAAAAATAATGAAAATTAATATTATTGGGCTCGGTTAGATTAGGCTTGGAAACACTCACATTTATATATCAAACTCAAGTCAAGTCAATTATAATCTAACTCGGAAGTAACATTCGGCCATACAATGACATCTACGTCATTCATTAATTACTAGCGATTCGATAGTAATGAACTCGATATTTTTGAAATAAATTTTGACTTATTCCGAGCATATTTATGCAATATTTAGGAACATCTCCATGAGACATCCCTAACATGTATGATAAATATGCACGAAGCACGTTAGGTATATTCTCAATTTCAATTTCATACCCATATACTTAAATGTCAAAGTGTCATTGTACTTCTGTAGGTCCCCCATCGGAACAACATTGGATTAGGAGATGCGTAGATCCGCATTACCCCGACTTCAAGCAATAACAAGTAAAAATATATTTTATTTTATTTTATTATAATATTCTTATTTTTTTGATAAATATATTCTTATTTTTATTATTAATATTTTATTTCATTTGTAGTAGAAATAATAATAATAATAATAATAATTACAAGTTATTTTTATTAATTACTTCTGAACTAGTTATTAATTAGTTTATTTTTATAATTAATAAGTAGTTATTAACTACTACTTTTCTATTATACAAATATATATGTATATATAAATTAATTATCAACTATTTAAAATCCAAAACATTAACCCTAACCCGAACCCGTTACCCATTCCCTCTCACCCATCTCTCTAGTCTCACGCCGCATCAGCCATCAAGCATCAACATCTCTCCGATCTCTCTCAGACGCTCACGTCGGACGCTGCACTCTCTCCGATCTCTCAGACTCAGGTATGGATCCGGCGGCCTCCTTCCTCCTGTTCTCCGACTTCAGCTCCGGTTTTTCTCCTCCTCCACCACTGCATCCCTCTTCTTCTTCAGATCTGCGCAAATTATTGCGTGTTTCACATCTTTATTTCCGAATTGCACCCTTCATAATTTAAAAATTATTGCTTGTTTCACATCTTTGTTTCCGAATTGCTGCCTTCATAATTTGATCATTTTCACATTTAATCCTTGTTTTTTCCGAAAATGATCGCACTATAGCTATTATGGGAATGTCTCACTTCCAACTCCTCTTAGATAGAGATTCGTCTAATTCAGAGAACTTTGAAGTTGTAGCATTTGTTCTTTGATGAGTATTATATTTCAAATTACGAATAGCCAGTACAATCAAACTTCTTCTGTTGGTACTATAATGGGATATCCGTGGTATGTATTGCTTTTTGCTTAGTCGAGTTTGTAGCATGCATTGGAATGTTCTTGTGCTTGTATTTGATTTTGGACCGAACTTGTATCAAGTAAGATGAGCATTTAGGATCAGCCTGGCCCTGGATCGAGCAAGTAAAGTTCTATGGGACTGGATTTAACATTAGTTTTCATAAATCATATTGTAGCTTGGATTAAATTGCCATTTCTCCCCGAACTTCTTTTAGCTCTTAGGTTTCCCATATTTTATCTATTGGGAAACTTGAGAAGCGGTAGTGAGAGAGCCAAGAAGACAGTGGGGAGTTCAGTGACAGGGGATGGCGATGCAACAGTCGTTGCAGCAGCAGCAGCAACCTGGAAGCAACTTCACCTCGCCGTTTGCGGGCCTACCAAAAGCCCAGCTCTATGATATTATGTCTCAAATGAAAGTATGCTCCTGGCCACCTCTTCAATGAAACAAAATCCTTCCCTTATATTTTCTTGGTTTTATATCCAGTAAACTATTGAAGAGAAATTGATAGTTCTGAGCATTCTTTTTCTTTTCTGCCTTTGCAGGCTTTGATAGATCAAAATCAGCAACAAGCAAGGCAGATTCTCATTGACAACCCTCTGCTGACCCGAGCACTCTTCCAGGTTAATAATCCCATTGAACTTTTCATGTGTCATATTGGCTAATAGGATCTTTTGTTCAGTTGATAAAGAATTGGTTGTTTTGATTTTTGATGACTTGGATTAGACATTCAGGCTCGTTTATATTTCTGGTTCCAATTATCATTAACCTAAGTTAATTGAAAGATAACGGAGATATGCAATCTTGAATGCAAATAATAGTGCAACTGATCCAAGTCTTTGAATGCAAAAGCATTGGAATCTCTTTATGATGGTTTTAAATTTGAACACTAGTGTCTCCATAAAACCATGCTCAAGGCTGTATCTCAAGGAAACCATTTCACATGATTTGTGATTTAAAACGTATAATATCATTTATTATAAGTCCATTCTTAATTGGACTTTTTGTGTTTCATTCTCTTTTAGGAGCTCAACTCATTGAAGCTGAAGTCCTGGTATGCATTTAAAGTATGGTGGATATTTTAATCTTCACTTAGTAAATTTTTTATTCCTGAAAAGGGTCACACCAAGTGTGTGAAATAATAATTGTTTGTCTTTCTAGGAGCCCAGTATATATGGTTAAGGTGATAAAAAGTAAAACTTAGATGGATTTTTCAATGATGTATGCTATGATTATGTGAACATGCAAAAATGTATGTTATTACGCTTAAAGGTTAAATTAGTGGAAACTTGATCACTACTTTTAGTGTAATGTCTCGATTACAAAGATGCAGCTATTGGCAAAATGGCTGCACAAGTAAAAATGGAATGTTATTTCCAGTAATGTCTTGATTATTGATTAGTGAATAATACACCTACTGGCAACAGTGCTGAATGAGTGAAGATATTCCGAGGTTTAAGAGACATGAACAAAAATATGCAACTTGAGTGAAATTTTGTATAGCCAAAATTGGTCTGGTAGGTTTTATGTTAGGATGTTGGTGAAAAGATCTTAAAGCTGATGGATATTCCGAGGTTTAAGAGACATGAACAAAAATATGCAAGTTGAGTGAAATTTTGTATAGCCAAAATTTGTCCAGTAGGTTTTATGTTAGAATGTTGGTGAGAAGACCTTAAAGCTGATGAATATAATAAATTATGTTTGTTATGCCAGATCAGGCATATGATTCTAACATAACTAAAATTAGGCTAGTGCTATGACCTAACAAAGCTGTGTTTGGATGCCCTAATTTATGATAGATATGATTGTTCAGTAGTTACAATTATGAGGACAATTAGGATAGGAAATAAGTTCTCATTTTTGTTTATAAGAGAAACAGTTTACATTTTCTAATGCTACATATAATCTTTCATAGTTTCATTAAGGTTACACGTTTTTCATGTTACCATTTTCTTGACACCCATCATTCTAATATTTGTTGTGCTTAAATCTTTAAACTCTATATATTTGCGATGGTGGGTTCTTTTCAGGCTCAAATAATGCTTGGAATGGTGCAGCCTCCTAACGTGGTAATCTTTTATGTTATTTTTTTCACAAGCTACTTTGTGTATCAACGATTGTGTATAATTAATGTTTTTCTTCGTCTTTTTTATTTCTTAGATGCCCAATATCCAACAAAAACCGTCAAAACCACAACCAGCACAAGTTGGATCACCACCAAGTGTTCAAAGTTCTCAGACATTACCAGCTCAAGTTAGAGCACAGTCTGAACCTAATTCATCTCAAACCCTTATACCAGCTAGACAACAACAGCCACCACAACCATCCAATTCCATGCCACTTCCATCTATTCCCCCATCAACCTTCCCCTCTCAAGCGCCATCAGGACTTTCAGTGCCACAAACCAAGAGTTTTTCAAATGTTCCAATTCCTTCAATGCCACCTGTACAATCTTCCCAAATTCCAAATGTATCTTTACCTGCCCCTCCACCGTACTACTCAACTTTACCACCCCATTTGGCAATGGCGCCTATACAACTACAGCAAGCTTTGCAAAATCCTGGCATATTCAACCAGACCCTGCAGCCACCATTACCATTTCATCCTAGACCAGTTGCAATGCCACCTTTTACTCATCAGCTTCATCCACAGATGCCTCACACTCTTGGCCTTCAACCTTCAAGTGCACCTCAATTGCTTTTATCACAACCCTTGTTTCATGTAAGTAAACAATTGAACTTTGGCGACTTTTACAGGAACTGTGGTTTATCTTATGTGTGGCAGGACCTTTTATCAAAATATTACATACTTTCTGAATTGTGCAGTCAGGCGTTCCTCCCCCATCTTCCTTCCCACAAGGTCAGCCACCACTTCCAAATCAGCCACCACCTCAGCGTCTTTACCAGGTGCACTTTCATGATTCTGCTTCAGATAAAAAACATGTTTGTCTTAGAATATTTAGCAATTTAAATAACCTGAGGAAACAATACGTGTACAGTGGTCAAGAGAATGTTTAGTTGCTAGGTTGAATTTCTTTACCAGGTGCACTTTCATGATTCTTCCACAAATAAAAAAAATGTTTGACTTAAAATGTTTAGAAATGTAAACAACCCAAGGAAACAAGACATGTCCATTGATCAAGAGAATGTTGAGTTGTTAGGTTGCATGTGTAGAAAGGGTGACCTGGTGCACGAAGCAATCCCACTTTTGTGGGCTCTGGGGAGGGAATGTACGCAGTCTTCCTCTTGCTTTTTTCTGCAAAGAGACGATTTCTGTGGTTCGAACCCATGACCTCTAGGTCACAAGTGGTAACTTTACCGTTATGCCAAGCCACTCTCTCTTGTTAGGTTGCATGTCTACTTGATCAAAAACTTTTAAAATTCCTTGAGCAACAAAAGCAACAAAAGATTCCTCCCTTATTTTGCATGGTACGTTATTCAATATTACCAGATACAGTAAAAATTTCGTCGTTCCTTATTATTTGGAGTCACAGTCTTGAGCTTGCTTGACCTTTTATCTTTTAGATCTACACAATAAGTTGTGGCATTGTGTTATAAACATTCAGTCTTGAGTTTGCTCGAGCTTTTATTTTTTAGATCTACACAATAAGTTGTGGCACTGTGTTATAAACAAATTGATTAGTTGAAGCCTTGAAGGCAGTTCTAATGAAATAGCTCCTAATAAACAAAACCTGCTCTCTTTTAGCAGGCTGGTTCTTCACATGTAGGTCCAGACTATGGCACCCAAGCTGGCACCTCCATGCAAACTGACAGAGGATCTCCTTGGGGACCTGGCCCATCAGAAGCAACTACAGCAGGGACTCAACTTCTAGGACCACCACCCATGGCTTCTGGGCAGATGGCCTCGGGCATCAGTGTTCAGCAACCCCGACCTGTGGTACTAGTTCTCGGGGCCTCAAATTTTGTTGTACAATCCAAAATTATATCACTGTTATTGATCAATTCTCTTACCATTGTGGTTCAGCTGACACCGGAAATGGAGAAGGCATTGCTTCAGCAAGTTATGAGCCTTACACCAGAACAGATAAATCTTCTACCTCTGGAGCAGAGGAACCAAGTGCTTCAACTTCAAGAAATGCTAAGATAGTGATGACATGGACCCTTCGCATAGCTTCCGTTCTGCTAGAGTAGAATAACTCTACTTGAAAATCTAAACCAAGAATCATTATGTGGCTTGCTCGTTTGATGTGTTATCTCGCCGCTGGCAATTTACCTAAGCTGTCTAAAGTTGTCATTAACCGAACATAGACATTATTAGCCTCAGGGCCCTTGGATGAACAATATTGGGACGATGATGTTAGGCTAACAATACAGACTTAGCATTCCGTCGTCATCTAAAGTCACCATTCTGTTTGGATGTCTTTCGTCATTTTTCTTGACTTGAAAAATTGCTTCTTGTAATCTGTTTCCCTAATTGTAACACTTGCTATAGTTTGTTGAACTTGTATAATCATTAAAGTGAGGAATTTTTACCACTGAGTGTCCGCTGCAACAGACAGCACATGAAATTATTTTGTTATTAGTTCATCTCACAAGGTAAGAATTTGCCAATTTGGCGTCCATGTGCATCGTCTCCAACATTCTTCTTGGACCCTCCACAGGTAAGCATGAGAGCTATTCCCATTTCCCAATGCCCTATTATAGCCTTTTTCATATGAAATATATGCTTATCTTTTGATGACCTTTACTTGCATGGAGATATATAGAAGATTGTTTTGATATATAGAAGATATTTAGTTATTGTGAAATAAACGTTACTAAGAATGATCATTTTTTCCATCTATATATCAAAAAGGCCAAATCCTTTTAAATCTTCGAAATACTCACGCTGTAATAAAGTGCTTATGATTATTGATAAAATTATAATTCATACCATTGCGAGTGATTAGGAAAATTATCAGGCACATTTTTAGAAGGATATAGCAATACTTCAATAATATATAGTAGATATTTTTTCTGTCAGCAAATTGGCTTGCCCTTGTTCTTTTGTAATATTGTAAAGAACTATTGCCAATAACCACCCGATTTTGTCATGTATACTGGTTTAAATCATGTGGATGACAGAATCTTTTGCCACTCAGTGGTATCGGTTGCCAAATCTATGTCAATATATATAGCCGCATTAATCGAGTAATACAATGAGGCAAAACTACCTTAAAGAAAAAGAGAGGAGAGAGAGAGAGAGAAAATATAAATGATAAGGACAAAGCTTGTCAACCTACAACTACAAAGGGTTGGTGGCGTGTGGCTCCCCTCCAATTTCATATGAAACATTCGAGCCTTGCCAAGATGGAGTGAAGTCAAAGTGGCCTGAACATGTCTAATTATGATTCATAAACAGTTTGCATGTTTAGGTCTATCACAACAGCAAATCTTTAAGTCCTGAGTAATCCTAAATACCAACTGAATGAGATGGGTTTAGGTCAAAATGGTCCTAACGTGTCTAATTATTATTATTTTTTAACAAAAATAAAAAGTTAGAGATGATCATACTAAGATTTGAATTCTAAATTTTTAGGTAATATTCAACATATTGTCACCGACTGTACTACTCACGGTTGGTAAGTGTCTAATTATTATTCGTAAATGGATTGCTTGTAAGAACATTTGACTTTGGTCACTGCAAAAGAAAATTTAAGACTTATAAACCTCTGAAACATTTTATCAGATTGAGTGGTATAAACTATAAAGCGTTATTTAAAGTGCTGCTAATTCTTTTGTTGCACCTGCATTAAGGTATAAATTTTTTAAAATATTTTATGACTGTCGCTTTATGTGATACAAAAAAATTAAATTGGAAAAAAAAAGGTTTGTGCACTCATAACTGGGCATGCGCCGCATGCTGTTATGATAGTTTTTTTTAGTTGGCCTTCTCATGTCTGACCTCCCATTTTGTAATTTCTGTCATTTATAGACTACGACTCCATGTATAAATAATCTTATGTCATTTGATGCTTCCACCAGCTAAAATATAATTGGTCTCTTGTTTTTGTTTGTTATTTTTATTTTTATAATTAATAACTAGTTTTTTTCCAAAAAAAAGTATAATTAATAACTAGTTATTAATTACTCGTTAACTATTGTTAATAATAATAGACAATAATTTTATTTTTTTTAATAAACTAGTTATAATTAATGTTTTTTATTTTTATTTTATTTTATTTTTGTATTGTAAACAATAATACTATTATTCTGAACTACTAGTTATTTTTATTTTTATTAAATACTTCTTAACTAGTTATTAATCTTATTATTATCTATTACTTATCTATTATAAAAATATATGTATGTATAAACTAATTTTTAACTATATAATTAACTTGATACAAGTTCGCTATAAACCAAATACAAGCACAAGAACATTCAAATGCATGCTACAAACTCGACTAAGCAAAAAGCAACACATACCACTCGACTTGTTTGTTTCATGATAAAGTCTAATTTTATATATGGTATGTCATTGTTCAATTTTTATTTGGGAAAATTTTCAAAGGATAGTCATGTTACATCTCATGGTTTGAAAATTATGAATTTTGGCCAATTTTTATAATCATGACTTTGATGATTCCTCATGATTCAATGAAATATTATTTCTAAAATACTTTCAATCAAATTTTATAATTTCTCTTATTCACTTTATTTACGTATATCGAACTAGACTTTTTCTTATCGTTCTTCATCGGCTCAATCAAAACGTTACTTTCCTATGTAATTACTGTTATTTAATCATATCGTATCCTACCATTTTTTTAAATAAAAAAATAATGATTATAGTATCGTACCATGTACTATTATATTATATTATACATTATTAAACCATATTAAGCTTCGTCCAAATAAGGTGAAATTTGATTGCACTAGCTCTGGGTAGTTTGAATATAATAATACCCATCAAATAACAAATGCTACAACTTCGAGGTTCTCTGAATTAGACGAATCTCTATCTAATAAGAGTTGGAAATGAGACATTCCTAAATAGCTATAGTACAATTATTTTCGGGAAAAAACGAGGATTAAATGTGAAAAATATCAAATTAGGAAGGCAGCAATTGGGAAACAAAGATGTGAAACAAGCAATAATTTGCGCAGATCTGAAGAAGACGAAGAGGAAGAAGAGGGATGCACTATATAATTTAATAATAATAATAATAATAATAATAATAATCCTTTATTTAAAATCCTAAAACATTAACCCTACCCTAACCCGAACCCCGTTACCCATTTCCTCTCTCCCATCTCTCTATTCTCACGCCGCATCAGCCATCAAGCATCAACATCTCTCCGATCTCTCTTAGACTCTCACGCCGGACGCTGCGCTGCACTCTCTCCGATCTCTCAGACTCAGGTATGGATCCGCCCTCCTTCCTCCTGTTCTCCGACTTCAGCTCCGGTATTTCTCCTCCTCCTCCACCACTGCATCCCTCTTCTTCTTCTTCAGATCTGCGCAAATTGTTGCGTGTTTCACATCTGTGTTATCATTAACGCAGTTTGATGGGAAACAAAAAACAATTTGTTTCTTGTTGTGCCGTTATATTCGGAAGTCAGGCTCGAATTATTTAATTATGCATCGAATTCAATTGTTATTGCAAGCAACTGGCACACGCGATGTGTATGATTTTTCAGTTATGTGATATTTTGTATTTTAAAACAAATATTAATTAGTAATTTATTAAATTATGCATAATCAATCATCAATCGAGGTTAATTATTTTTCTCACCATCATAAAAATATAAAAATCAACAAAAACTAATAATTTCATCATCACAATAAATTATTAGCTCTATAACATTCTTCAATAGTTGAGCCCTTCAAAACTTTACCCTTAAAAAAGCAAGGAAAATAATTAGAAACATCATAATTTCTTAATTTTATGTGATTTTCTTTGTTTGCAAAGAAGTACTATCACAACTTTGGTTCTGTAAAGGAGCACGTTCAGTGTCTATTTTAGAAATGTGCATTGTGCAGCAATTGTAAGCTACAACAAAATCTGTTAAAATGGCTATCAATTAGCATTTGATATGAACGTGGCTAATATCAATCATGTCCATTAAGTCTTTGTACGACTTTGTGCTTGCGTTTGAGTTTTTATTTTCCTTTTATCTTTTTCTGGCGATTTTTTAGAACATGGCTAGTATCAATCAAGTAAAACATGATTCGACTGCTGAAGTTGTCACTGTCATTATCTTTTGGTACCATGCTTCCATTTCTAATGTGATGCGATTTGACTTCCTTGATGGCATCAAATTTCACATGAAAATCTCAATAATGCTAAAACTCAAACTTCCATGCTTTAAATCAAATGAATATATCCATAGCAAATATATGTTTTTAGGTGACATTATGCCGATTTTTTAAAAAACTCTGTTACATGTTTTTAAAATCAATTATATATTTTTAATATCATAAGCTGTTGCAAATAAAAATGATTTATTTTTATATATTAAATTATTATGAATCTATGATCCAACTTCTTTATTCGGAGCTAAAATATCACAGGATTAGGAAATCAGGTATTCTCTGAGCTTCTTACCGAGGTTGCTACATAAGCATAATAGGATTTCTGCTAGGACTTGTATCATGCTCTTTTCTGATTGAAATCGAAATCCTGTCACATTAAACAAACTAAAGCCTTTGAGTTTCAATGAAAACACAGCAACGAATGACAAGCCTGAAAATAGCCTGAACTCAACTTCTTCCCTTATCCATGGATAAAACTCATGATCTACTATCATTTACCTCCACCATTCGCACAAGCCCTAGTAGAGTGTGGCACTTCCTCTCCCGGCGAAAGGTGGTAAGCAACAATGTCCAAACCTGAGCACAAATGCGACTTCCTCGTCCATACCTGTTAGGCGATGTCTTGATCTTCGCTGGATCTGAACACAGATTGGCAAGATCTCTGTTAAATGTCTTGATCACCTTGGGATCTATATTTTATTATCAAATCTAGAATATTTCATTTATTCATGAGATAAAAGTTTGGAGAAGTTTCTACCAGCAACTTTCCTTTGCGTTTCTAAACAAAACAATCACCATAATGATCATAGCATTGAGAAAGTGAGTATCACAGGGCAGGTTATGGTTTTTGTGGGGAGACACTGCCTAATGGCCACATGTGTAAAAGGAAGTTTCTACTAAAAGAACGATGTAAAAGAAAAAATAACACACAATCATTTTTTTTGTTTTTTTAATTATTTTCCATTCTTAGCTTCTATCACCTTCTTTATTGCTACACTGTTACTCATTACTTATTTCCCTTAATCTGTAAAGAAGGTGAGTGCCAATATCTACAAATAATCTTAATAATCTTCCGGAGAAATTATATATTCTGATTATATGCTGTTTGGAAATTATAGGATTCATAAGTAAAATTATATTCGGTAGAGCAATTGTTTAGTTTGGAAATATTCACTACCGTTTCTAGTTATCCAAATTCATACTTCTTTTACTTATGATAGCTTGTTGGTTTTGTTGTATTACTCAAGATTGAGGTCATGTCTCTAGGAGTCTTTCCAATCAGGATCCTTCAGTACTTTTTTCATATTGCTCATAATGTTTCTGTAAACTGTGGCATGTTTGCTCAATTTAAAAATTTTTGGTAGCCATGCCTATGATCTTGGGAAGTGTCTTTTATCATCATGGACATTTTAAAATTTCTGGTGTGGGCTTATTGAGTTATGTAACTGATTTTACCATGTCTCGATGTGCCTTGCATTCTGATCAATATTGGAACGAGGGTTCACCATCTTTTCCAATTAAAATGGGAATGAAAAGAAGGATGGGGTGTTTGATAGCTGGTTCTTAATAAGTACTCAACTTATATTGCTAGTTCTTAAAAATACTGTTGTGTTTGATAGCTGGTTCACCATCTTTTCCTGCATTTCACTAAACTTGGATTCCTTGGGTAGTCATACAAGTTCAGCTGTTGATGAGTTCCTCCTTTATCCTTTGTGCCTGATGGAAGTGGACCACTGATGCAAGTTCTGTGCGTGGTGGGTGGCCAACAAGCCAGGGATTTGGGTTTGGTAGTCATAGTTCTAATCTTTTCCTTTTTTTTTACGTGGAACCTAGTTCATATTATGGGGAAACCAGGGATTTGGGCTTGGAGTTTTTATGGCTCTATAAAATGCTTAGTTGTTTTCATAACTAGAGGAACTGTGGTATGTTTCTTACTATATATCTGAAAAATATGCCTTAAAACGAAAACCAAGAAGCCTGAAGATTTGTGAAAGTTGCCTTACAGCATATAGTTAAGAAGGTGACTCTTGGATAATGAAACATAGTTGGAACATTTAGAAAGTTGAGGAAATGGCTTATACATGCATTTGAATAGACTATTAGGCATGCTAAAGTATGCAGATAACCTTAAATGCTTACAAGTCAAATCTATTAGAGCTACAATTTGGAAGCACCATCCTGTAACCCTGCTGATAGCCTGATTATTGAAGCACACTGTTTTTTTTCTTTGCAGATCTTCTTTATGCTCTTAATTTGTCATGTTCTTTTTTCTTTTCACTCTTTATGGATCAGCTCATTAACATGCTTTATGATTTTTATGATGTCCATTGGGAATGTTCTTTTTCTTTATGTAACCAAGACTAAGGTTCCTCTATTGTGTGTGTTATCCATAAAGGTAATAAAGACTAAGGTTCTTCCTTCTTTCATTTGATGTACTAAGGCTAAGGTTTGCCAGAACATCCCTGTCCATGGTGGTTGAGGCATCTGACTTCATAGCGGAGGTGCTGATTGATCGCCCTGGTACATGCCTTTGTCCATTGTAAAAGAACAATGGAGGCATAATGTTGGGTTTAGATACATTTCTTTGGGCATTATATTTCAACTAGTGTTGGAGTAGAATCATCAAAGGAAAATGACTAGATTGATTCTGTAGTTTATTGTTAATTTGGTGTATCAGTTGTTTTTGGCATGACCATTGGGTAACATGGAGACTGCCAAACTTTTAATAGCTGAAACCAAGCCGAGGTGCCAACTGATCCCTCTGGTATATGCCCTGTCCATTATAAAAGAACAATGGAGGCATAATGTTGGATTTGGATACATTTCTTTGGGCATTATATTTTAACTAGTTTTGGAGTAGAATCTTTAAGGGCATATGACTTTAGATTGATTTCGTAGTTTATTGTTAATTTGGTGTATCAATTTTTTTTGGCATAACCACTGGGTAACATCCAGATTACCAAACTGTTAAAGCTAAAGCCTGGGCCATTTTAATTTTATTTGAGTGTTATATAGTTTAAAAGACAGAAATTCTGTCATGAACAAAATAGTGCTAGTCAGTGTAAGTTGTTATTTAGTATCATTCTGTTTCTTTTCTTGTAAACAAGTATTGATATGTATGTGACCTATGAATAACTTATCTAAGATATATCTCTTCAATATATCTTATTTCTTCCACTTAGATTCTTTTATCGAGATGTACCCGTACAATTTTGTTTTCTTGTCCATGTGACATGCATCCTATCACAGTGGCTGTGTTTTTGTCAACATAAAATATTTAAAATGATATTTGTCTGGACATTCGTAGGTGCTATGGAATGACCTTGTTAACAAAAGGGTTGGCACATTTTTGATTGATAACATGTCTTAAATTTTTTTATCCATGTGTTACACCTAAAAGCTTTATACATTACAAGGGGCACAATCTATTCTTTCATTAAGATCAATTTCTATAGTAATAATTATTGACTACTAAAATGAATTATTGGGTATATTACTATATTACACTGTCTTAAAGTAGCTAACCTGCAAAACTGTCTCTCTTAGTGAATTAAGAAAATTGGCTAAATATTTATTCTACAATGTATCCTTACATGATGTGCAAAAAAGCCATCAAAGCAAAAAGCCAGCAAAGTTATTGCAAATGTCAAATTGTTTATAAGGTTATGGAGCTCCAAATTTTGCAAAGAGTTGCACATAGCAAAAAGATAGCAAAGGTGGGTTTAGTAACAATACAACTCATTGATAAAGAGAATTCTCAAAGAGGAAGAATGCAAGGAGTGATTGTTCAGTCAAATAAGGAATTACAATTGTTCTTATTTGGCATGACATTTCATGATTTTACTTTATAAATAAATGCAGCTTCCATGTTAGAGAATTTGGAAAGGTCAAATGGATAGATGATCAGGACATGGTCTAGATGAGACTTTATGGCTTTTTTGATATCTAGGGTTAGCACTTATCAATATACAATGTAAATAGGAGGCCATAAGGGAGCATGAATTTGGAAAGGTCAAATGGGTAGATGTAGTAACCCAGGTGATTACCTTTAAATAATTTTTTGCCTGTTTAATTTGCTTCAATAGTCAGTTTAATAGTTTCAACAACATAACTTGGGTCAAATGGGAACTCCTACATGCCATTTTGAGAGAAGAAAACTGTAGTGCTTCCATATGCCTAGTTGTGAGGACTTGACATTTGTATTTGCTGTATATACTTGAATAGTTCATATTTCCTCTTCCAAAGTTCTAAAGATCTTCCCTATACTGTTACATTAACTGGGCATATTGTGATCCCAATATATGCTCATAATTCAAATTTTTGATTCATGGTTGGTGTGATGCAGGAGTAGATAAGTGGCTTCAAAAAAGAAATGGAGCTTGATAAGATACAAGATGCATTTGACCGAGTTCATAAGAAGCAGAAGCTTTCTTCTTCTAAGACTCAGGAACTAGTTGACCAAATTGGACTAGAGATTGAGCAGGCAATGACAAAGATTCAGTCAACTGAGAATATCAGCTGCTCTGACCCAAAATCCATATTGGTTGATCTGAAGGCAAAGCTTAATGAGATTGCCCCAATGAACCAACTGGAGGTTCTTCAAAAGGATCTGAATGTTACACTTGGCAAATATGTGAGATTACTGGAGAAGAATTTTATTCCGGATATATCGAAAGCTCACCGAAATGTAGATTTTGATGTCCGTATAGTGAATCAGATTATTGCAAGCCATTTTTATCGTCAGGGCCTGTTTGATCTCGGTGACTGCTTTATAAGAGAGGCAAATGAACCAGAAGCCTCTGCTCTGAAATCCCCTTTCCTGGACATGTATAAGATACTCGAGGCTATGAGGTGTAGGAATCTTGAACCTGCTCTTAGTTGGGCTTCGAAGCAGAGTGAATGGCTAATGCAGAATGGTTCAAATCTTGAACTAAAGCTTCATCAACTGCAGTTTGTGGAGATATTACAAAATGGCAGTAAGCGTCAGGTGGCAATCAATTATGCTAAGAAGTATCTGGCTCCTTTTGCTTCAGCTCACAAGGTTGAGATCCCAAAGCTTATGGGCTGTCTCTTGTGGCCTGGCAGGCTTCATGAATCCCCCTATGCTGATTTTATGTCCCCCAACCACTGGGAGAAGCTAGCTGAGGAGTTCATCCAGCAGTTCTGTAGCCATTTGGGTCATTCTTATCAAAGCCCACTTAGTGTCACGATAGGGGCAGGTGTGCAAGGACTACCGACACTTCTGAAGCTAGAAAGTGTGATGGCCAGAAAACAGGAGTGGCAGGCAATGAAGCAGCTCCCGGTTCCTGTTGACCTTGGGAGTGAATTTCAGTTTCACTCAATATTTGTTTGTCCAGTGCTAAGGGAACAAGCAAGTGATGAGAATCCACCAATGTTGATGCCTTGCGGGCATGTGCTTTCCAAGCAATCAATAGCGAAACTCTCCAAGAACAACACTCGCGCTTTCAAGTGTCCTTATTGCCCGTTAGAAGCAAGTTCAAATCAATGTAGGCAACTACACTTTTAGTTGCTTATGGCTGTCTTGCAGCTTGGATCTTTTATCAAGACTAAGGTAGTATCTGTTCTATATTCGCCCTCGTCAATAACAGTATTAGTTGGTTTGTTGGAGTGTCTTCGTCAAGTATGATATCGTGTGTATATGAAACATGGGAACATGGTTAAGCTTTAAAGGACCCCTGACATCTTTGGTTCAAAAATACCTCCCAATATTTTATTGGTTCAGAACTAAGATGTAATCGCTATCATGATTCCTGGTGTACATGCATAGTTTCACGTTTAGCATGTTCAATCAAGTTATTTTCTCTTAACTTGCTTGGATTACTATATAATGACATATGTACAGTACAATGTTGTGGCTTCCAGTATATATCTGTTTTTAGTGGCTGCCGTCTAATCTGCCGAGGAATTTCTGTGACTCCTTTATACTTAACGCTATTTGGTATTTTATTTCATTTTAAATGCCCTTGTGTTTTACATTGAAATCATTGTTCCTATCTGTATATGTAATAATTATTTTTCAGCGTTTTCGTGAGTTCCTTTTTTGTTTTTCCAAATGGACGCAACAGCTTAATCTTTTGAATTTTTCTTTCAGACAATGTGTGCGTTATATTTTAGATTTACCGGGATTTTTTCCTTTATTTGTATGTCTTTCTTATAAAAATAGAATAGTCGATTTCATAAAATCCGTTGCGGTAATTATCAAAAAACACATCAAGGTCATTCAAACTCATTCTATAATAACAGACTCGTTTTAAGCTTTTGCATGAGATGCGAAATCTCATGCAATAGTTCAAATGAACCAAAGCTACTGTGGCGCATCGTTAAAGAACGTTCAAACTATTTATAATGCTCTGCAATATATCAGTAAACAAATAAGCTTTGAACGTCAACTTTCATGTTAGTCGAGCTACGATGTTCCTGAAACTTAACTTTAATCGATGTATTTACCTTATCTTCAGTTGAAACCTTGCCTCCAAATAGATTGGCACGTTCAAGAAAAATAACTGCATTGCATTTTTGCCACGAGCCTTATCTGATGAGATCTCATGAAAACATCCTTCTAGTCATAAACACAAAAATAGCTAAGATTGTTGCCATTCTTTTCTGTTCTTCTAACTTCCAAGGACAAGGAGGAAGGCCTGTGCTTGCTTCAGGGCTGCTCTACTCGTGAACAGGTTCCCATATATTGAGGGTAACAATGCAACAACCGAATTTCTAAAGTAAATATAGCAGTTTCTAAGACAACAATATATTTCACTAAAAGCAACCAAGATTATAGCATCCATACTTTTTAAGGATTTTGCAAATTGGGCATGATGATGCATAAAACATCTTGCACCAAACAAATTATTGAGTCGTTCACAAACAAAAACTAAGCCAAAACAATAACATCATTCAATCATCCATAGCCAAAGGCAATTTAATGTTCACCTAGAATTCAATCATCCATAGCCAGAACCACAAATGAAAGTCCTTCCAAAAAGTAAAGTTGAACTCGCTCCATTCATTAATGAAATCTACTCAGTCGATACAAGAATAAGATAACAGGACAAGGAAACAAATCACCCTGCTCCTCTTTTCAATCTAACATCAAAAAACATAGACTAAGATTACCCGGAACATAAAAATATGAAAAGTAGGACATGACACCACTTTAGTCGAACAAGCTGAAACCCATATCCTGCAATAACATGAGTAGAACAAAATCAAATTATTAATCGGTAATAACGAAGAAAGCAGAGACTTTATCCCTCGATCGTAAGAAAAATATGAAACTTTATCATCACAAATGAGAGGGATTAAGAGGCTCACATCGTCGGATTCCTCCTTCTCCTCCACCTTCTCTTCCTTCTTCGGTTCCTCCGCAGCTGCTGCGGCACCTCCACCGCCGGGGGCGGCAACAGCCACGGCGGCCACACCGCCGCCTGACGGGACGGACGCGAACTTCTCCCTTCCGGCAGCGATGAGTTCCGCGATATCCTTTCCCTTCACTTCCGACAGGAGAAAATCTATCCTTCCGTCATCTACCTCAGCCCCCACTACGAACAATCAAACGAAATCAGGCGACTAGATCGACCGCGACGGCACAGAGAAGGGAAGGGAAACAACATCTGAAGAGGGATTACCTGATTCAAGAATACATTTGAGATCTCCAGCGGAGGGGCAGGTGTTTCCGCCAAGAACGGCAAGCAGATAAGCCGCGATCACCTTCATCTTCGATAGCACAGTTGCCGCCGCTGCCAAGGCCTCAAGGTTTGTGACCTGAAGATGTGCAGGCCGTTATAACATCAAACCCTAGAACTTGCGTCTGCTGGGTCCGCAGCTTAGTTTTACCTTAACATATTCCTATGTAGTTTTATGAAGTTACTAAAATAAATAATATAGTAATTAAAATTAAAAAAACAATTATTGAATATTAAGAAAATTATTTTTAAATGATAAGCATGATTAATAGTATCTTCATTTTAATATTTTATCTAAAATAACCTAAACACATTTCTGAAATATTTCAAATCTAATTTTGGTTACAAAAATATAAAACACTAACAATGGCATAACTCTGATTATATAAATATTAAATATGAAATATTTTCTACACTTTAAATAACACAAAATGTTCAATTTTTATAAAATTAATTTTGTGTACATATATATTATTTTAATCATGCAAATAATATTAACAATCCATATATTCTAACTCAAAAAAACCACAACTACATATTATTATATTCTAAATTGATTTTGGTGAAATTTATTTAATTTTAAAAAAATCATATATATTTTTTATGCTACGTGTGATTACTAATCACATTTCATCGTGTTTGTTGACCTAATTAAGTAGTCAATGAATATTTTATATATGTTGTCAAAAAATTATGATTAAAAATCATAATTAAGTAGTCAAAAAATCATATATATGTTGTCAATGAATTATGAGTTTAATCTCTAGTTATAATATTTTATACGTATTGTGCATATATTTGGAAGGGCGTACAATTTTTAATAATTATCTTATAAAATCATTTTTTTTAAAAGCACTTTCCTCGTGTTAAAATGCAGCAAATTCAAATCAACACATTACTGAAGGATTGTACTACAACAAAAATGTATCAAAAATTCCAAGAACCTGAAATGTGTATAACAAATTAACAATAGATTTTAAAGTTAAATAGGGTAATCATATGACATAAATATATATTATTTTTCCTAATTTATACATATATATTTATATTGTTAATAATTAAATATACGTTATTAAAGTATCATTCAAATTTTCGTTAATTGGTAATGCATATCATTAAAAATTACTTTCTTATAATGTCATTACGTAGCTAGGAAATACTTGAAATTCTTTCAAATATATTAATTTTAACGTCTGACTAGAAAATAGTTTATATTTTTCAAATATATTTAATTCAACCACATGGTAAGTAGGTAAAAAACAGCCTATTAATAATTATTTTATACAAAAATTGTAGGTTAACATATTGATGGTGTGTTTAGGAAGTATTTTAAAGTCCTTTCAAAAATCTAACCAGGTAGTAGTAATTGGGTAAAAAATATATTTGATAGTTATTTTATTTGAAAAAATTAATCAATTAATGAAAATTTTAGATGATACGTTAATGGCTCAACTTTAATTGCTAGCTATTCAAAGTTTCGATGTATAATGTTGGGAAATTGGAAATTTTAGATAGATTTATGAAATGCTGAAAGTTCATGAAATATTCACTATTGGCAGGATTTGATCCAGTGGTTCAATATTGGCCAAAGCCAATGAATCCAATTCACTTTTTTTTCCTTCAAAACAAATATAACTAAGATTTTTGTTTCATTTATAATAAATAACAAAAACTATATGAAATTAAATATAAATTATTACAATATATTCAATTAAAATTAAATTTGAAACAAAATATTATTAGTTATAAGTAAGTTACTAAGTACAAGAATTATTTAATAACAAAATTATCCTTTTATTCATAACTAATAACAAAAACTATTCAAAGTACAATGTAAATAATTTGTCAATAATTGAAAATCGATTAGCCTAATTGTTTTATAAAATATATTATTATTTTAATATCCACATATTCAAGTGTAACTCAACGTAAAATAAAATATTATAATTAAACATATATACTTGAGATTTATAGTTCTATATGAAATTTATCATAAATAATGCATTACTACAAAAGATCATAAATAATGCATGTCTTGAGTAATTGTACATGCATTAAGATCTCGGCTCCACTATCTGAGTTTTTATGTTCGATCGATTGCTCGAGACATACATTGTAGTTCACCAGTCACCTGGTAGGATCTCGATCTAGGCATGGACGAAACAGGGTTCTCCAATTAATCCAACACATGAGATCTTTCATCTATTAGATACTTCCGAAAAGAACCAAAATAGCTTAATATTATTGTCACTCTTTTGTCCTATTCTTCTATCTAAGGTGTCGAAAGTCTGTGCTTGCTTCT